>QLNU02013884.1:32911-45525 GCA_006491805.2 Dysdera silvatica
TCTGTTGGGAAGAAACACATCATTGCATTAAAAGGAGAGGATGGCACCGTAACAAGAAATAGGGAAGAAATACTTAGAAGAGTTGAAGAATTCTACAAAAATCTATACGAAAGTAACAGTGGATTAAACGAAGACATTGAAATAGTCGAAGGAATAGCTCCTAAAATCTTAAAAGAAGAAGTTTCATTTGCAATAAAAAGCATGAAGAAAGGAAGAGCCCCTGGTGATGATGGTATTACATTAGATATCCTAAAAGAAGCTGGAGAATATGTAGAAGACATACTTGCAAAATTCTTTACCAAATGTCTTAACAGCGGTAACATACCAAACCAACGGCGTTATTCAATAATAATTCTTTTACATAAAAAAAGGTGATAAAGAGGATTTGAAAAATTACCGACCAATTAGCTTGTTACCTGCTATTTATAAAATCTTCACAAAAGTTCTAACACATCGCCTGCAGAAAAAATTAGATGCAGCTCAACCAAGAGAACAAGCTGGATTTCGAAGTGGATTCAGTACAGTGGACCATATTCAAGTATTAAGAGAATTAATTGAAAGAACACATGAATATGAACTTCCATTGTGTGTTGCATTTATTGACTATGAGAAGGCCTTTGACTCTATAAAAACATCAGCAGTCATCAACTCTTTAAGATCAACAGACATTGAGGATGTGTACATTGACATGGTGAAACGTGTGTATAAAAATGCAAGTGCAAAATTTCGGTTACATAAATTAATCCAAAATAAATAAATAAATAAATAAATAAACGATTTCCTTGATAAAGTAAAGTAAACGTATGCCATAGTGGTCTAAAAGGAACCCTTACTGCAAATTCCTCATGTCAAATGGGTGTTATATTGAACACTCTTTTTCCAATTTCACACTTATAGAAGAATTGCGGAAGTTTTTTCAAACGGCCATTATATCGCAGTAAGTCATTAAATCAACGGTTGCTGTGAGGGGAATCTGTTGTATAATATTTAGAAGAAGAGAAAAAGAGAAAGAAAATCGTTACAAGATATTATAAAGCTTCCCCATTTCATAACTGTTATTGTGACACTGGACTAAGGTTTACAACCCATTTCGAGAGCTAACTGTTGCCTTTGTCAAGTAGAATCAGAATAAAGAGCGTTTGGAAGTCCTCAGTTTATATAAATATATACATATGTTGGGAATCCCTACCTGGGGTAACCCTATCTATAGAGCTCCCAGCCGGGTGTTTCCCGTGTAGGAAATTCCCAGCTGAACTGTTCCCAAGTAGGAAATTACCTACACCAGATGATACTAGATGGTCACTCTTAATTCGATGTTGGGAGAAAGTCCTGTAAGATTCTGGAAATTCCCTACGTGGGTAAAACTGGGCTGGGAATTCCTTATGCGCCGTTTTCCCAAGATCGGGCTTCTCAACATATGGGTATATAAACTCGTCTTTCATATGTTCTTAATTCTTCCTTCACTTGACAAGAGGTGCAGCTGGCTTCCGAAACGTATTTTAAAACCTTATACCAGTGCTAAAATAACAGTTGCTAAAGCAAATTGTGTTTCCCTTGATCTGTCGATTTTTCATTTAGATGGACAGATACACTCTGTCAATTGTTGGTGTAAATTTTCAGTCCTCTGCCACCTCACGATCTGTAAGTATTACGACGACGCTCTGTAAGTATTACGACGTAAGTATAAAACGATTCTTTTAATTTATGTATTTAAGCTAATAAAAACAGGCATCACCGATATTACTTAAAATATTTGTCTTATTGTCATATCGCTATGGTTTTTAGTAAAAACTGTAAAAACTTTAATCGGAGATAAAATAATTCATAGCATTTCTATCTAGAATTGACGAGAGAAGAAAAAACTTAAAGCTGTTTATTTGTAGATATTTATTAAATATTCAGCTTCTTTAAAATTGACGTCAACGCACTAAAATCTTTCCTGTTAGTGACAAAATGTTGAAACGGTTTTAAAGTTCTTCGAAAGTTCGAACGGAACGCGAAAACTTTTGACATTGCTTATTCATGAAGTGATTATGCTTGAAACTGATTTACATCAAAAGCCTTTAAAATGGCTTTATTCTGGCAATGGAAAGTGGAAGATGTTTAAGATATATTTTGCGTTTCCCAATGAGGTTTGGAATATTAATTTGTTAGATTACATGAATAACCAGCCTATCCTAAATATCAAGAGGTAATTTATTAGTTTTCGAAAATCATAAATTTAAGAAATTTAACAGCGATCGTAAACGAGATTTTTTTCTTACTTGAAGAGATGTCTTTCCATCCCAAGGATCAGAGCGATGCTGACAGTGAGGTAAAATCCTGAGATGCTGCGTGATCAAGTCAGTCTTTTAGGAATACATAAAAAATTTAGAAAATGGGATGTAAACTTAGGAAATGCTTAATAAAGGTTTTCTCTGACACAAAGATAAAGATGATGTAAGCAGAGACGAAGAGAGTTTTTTTTAACTTGAACATTTTTTTTTTAATTTATGAACCTCCTTCATGTTATACTTAAAATCAATGCTTTTCGTTTCAAAATCACGTATTGCTAGATTGCAAAAGTTCGGAAGGTGTTATGGCCGATCAATTCATATAGCTTTGCAAATAGTTTTTGCTAGTTTTATAGAACATCTTATTCAGCTTTAAAGTACTCATCTATAGCTTTCCAAATCTTCCCATCTAACTTTACAAATCAACTTACCCAATCGATTTACTGGCGATACACTGTATTAACCAAATGGAAAAAACGGTAACGCAAGATTTATTGGTGCAGTTAATTTATAAAAGGTTGCAATAAGCACGTTTTGCTAATAGCTATTTAAATAGCGAGTAAAATTTTGTCACTGGTTGGAATGCGAAAGAAAAGCAAATGAAAAATAAAAAGTATAGTAGAAAAACAAAATGGGAATAAGCATCATAAAAGTAAACGAAAGGAGGAAAACAGATTAGAAAAACTTACGAAAATAAAAGAAACTAAAGTTAAAAAAGAAGGAAGTTAAACAAAAGGTTTCGCTTTCTTTTTGGTTTTACGGCTCAAAGACTACAGTGGTCATGCTGCGCCGGGACCTACTGTTTTCCGAGGAATCCGAACCTCTTAAGGCCTAGGGAACCAAACCCCGGACTACAGTGAGCAGTGCGATCTTTATGAGATCTCTGAGTAAGCGTTCTTTTTGCACTGCTGGGAGTCGAACCCGGATTAGCGGCGCACTAGGAGAACGCGTTACCACACTGCGCCACCGCAGGGCTCAAACAAAAGGAAAATTAGGTAAAAAGAGATGGAGAAGAATAAAAATCAGCAAAACTTAGCAATGGCATAAGACAAATTTCATGACGTTTCGAGAACTACTGTTCCCTTTATCAAGTGAGGTGTCGAGAACTTGAGGATGTCCTGTACAGGGTTTGTCCCAAAAGTTCCCGGAATGATTTTTTTAAAATCATTTATTCAATATCAGTTTACAATCTTTTCAGAACTTTTCAAAGTATTCTCCCCCTGCTTCGATGCACCGTTGCCACACCCATTTTGGCCAGCAACTCGGAGACAATGAGCGCGGTGTGGGTTGACGCGTTGTCATGGTGCAAGATCCAATTGTCGCGAATTTCATTCCGGATGTGTCGAACCCTGTTGCACAACCGTTTGCGCACTTCACAGTAAAACTCCTTGTTGACTGTTTGTCCTTGTGGCACGAATTCACTGTGAACCACACCTTTTCTGTCAAAAAACACAATGAGCATTGCCTTGATTCGCGATTTGCTCATCCTTGCTTTTTTCGGGCGAGGAGACTCCTTGGTGTGCCACTCGCTGCTTTGGCGCTTTGATTCGGGATCGTACTGAAAAATCCACGTTTCGTCCCCTGTGATCACTCTGTCCAAAAATTCTGGGTCCGTTTCGTAGCGTTCATGCAATTCCTGGCACTTCAACAAACGCTGCTCCTTCATCTCACTCGTCAGGACTTTTGGCACCATTTTCGAGCAGACTTTCCTCATTTGAAGATCCTCCGTTAAAATGCGATGAACGATTGTTTTGGGTATTCCACACTCCTCTGCAATCACCCGAACACTTAATCGTCGGTCATTGTCCAAAACTTGACGCACTTTTTGCACCGAGTCGTCCGTTTGTAATGTCGACGGGCGTCCAGAGCGGTAGTCGTCGTTGACGGACTCCCAACCTTCCCGGAACCGCTTGTGCCACATGAAAGTTTGGCTTTTTTTCATTGCCCTGTCACCGTAGGCTTTCCGAAGCATTTTGAGCGTCTCCGCCCCGTTTTTACCCAGTTTCCCACAAAATTTGATTGCATAACGCTGCTCCAAAAACTGGTCCATTTTTTGATCGACGAGGGTGCAGTAGATACCTCTGCGCGGAGCGTGACCCTGCCTCAACAACTGCCCGCAGGCGACTGATACCGGTCTCGTTTCCAAGCTCAGATCCCTCACCAACGTCTCCGCCCGAAGCTCCGCCCTGTCTGGCAGCGTTGCCAACTACAAAAAAATCATTCCGGGAACTTCTGGGACAAACCCTGTATTTTTGCCTCCAGTTATGGTTTTTCTAGAGCAGCCTCGTACAAGAATTTTTCTAGAGCAGTACTGCATCCGGGTTTTTCCTAACCTTTTTATTCCGGTTTTCTCCATTTTCTTGTATAAATCTTGCACAATTCACGCATAGGTTTTCAACTGTTATTTGCCAGATTCCTTAATTGACAGGTTCCCAAGGTTTAAGAAAACTACAAGGGTGACTTATCTACAAGGATGAGAAGTAACATTATTATTAAGAACTTCTGTAGGATTCCAGTCAGACGCAACTCCTTTCTCCCAAGCATGATCTGCCATAGGAATGGACATTTCACCTTTTTC
Source organism: Dysdera silvatica (assembly GCA_006491805.2). Classification (NCBI taxonomy): domain Eukaryota; kingdom Metazoa; phylum Arthropoda; class Arachnida; order Araneae; family Dysderidae; genus Dysdera; species Dysdera silvatica. The sequence goes on from QLNU02013884.1 coordinate 37,763, forward strand.
GACAGCACGGTGATGCTCATTTCCCCTCTTACAACTAGTTCTCCCCGTCTCGTCCGTATATGTTTTCTCACAGTCCCTGTTAGGTATCTATTAAACAGCTTCAGTTGATTGTCCCTCAGAAACTCGGTCTTTCACGCCGACTAACAAATTACGTTAAGTAGCAGCCAGGGCCAGACTGCGTTCTCTGAAAGGGCGCATACCTGAGATTTTTGGAGGCTCGAGTCCAAGTACCCATAAGGTTGCACTAGCCCCGAGACCGGAGGCCTAGTACGCTCCTGATATTAATGAAGATAAGGTTTTTTCCCTATGCCTGCTCCTAAATATTTTTCCCTTTTTAATCGCTGTGTCGCTTCTTTTCATAGAGCTCATTTTCCTTTTTTTAGGCTCAGAACTGAAAAAAAAAAGAAAGGGGAAGCATTCCCATGCTGAAATCGCACTTGCGACCCTGAAAAGGGAACTGGGAGACTTCACTCCCTTTTCAGCCAAGAGATCACGAATTCGTGTCCCCTTCACGCAGAAGCCATTATCGACATTTTTCAAATTTTAATCCTAACAGCCGCAAATTGCAAAAAATTGCATACATTTTTAAGATGAATATGTCATTTTTTAAATAATTTTTTAAAAGTTATGCAAAATCATATTCTTGACGAAATAATAGTTTAATTGATTGGAACGTACCTCTCTAAAATTTTTGCAAAAGGACCTTCCAGCTTTTCCGATGCCAGGACATATAAGATGTAAAAAGCTAAATTTCCACCATGAATAAAAGTAACTCGCAGTAAAACTTTTGCGCGCTTGCCCAGCACGCCAAAACGCTGTTTTCACCTGTCAGTGCTGCATGACCATGGGGCGAAGCATCATCGTCGTCCCCCGTCGACTAAGCAAATTTGATTTTGGATCTTTCATCTACTCGGTCATATTGGCCTATAAACCGAAATTCAGAAAAATCGAGTTCAGACAGTTCGCGAGGTTCCCTTGTTAGCGGTTAAGAGATGAGGTAAAGTTAAGAGATGAACCAATAATCTAGCAAACACTCCAACCAGTGAGGTCAACGCAGAAGCACCAACTAGCGTAAGAGAGCCGCTTCAACTTTAGGCAAGAATCGTTAAAACCTTTACGCAATGATTGCAACTCAGGATCTGCAATCTGTGCGGAAGCTATGATTTCATAATCAATTTTACCTGGAATTGATATTGCAGATATACGCGACAATGCATCAGCAACTGCATTCTTGTCACCAGCTACGTATCGCGAGTCCGTCGTAAACTGCGAAATAAAGTCCAATTGTCGCTGTTGATGTGGTGAGGCCTTTTCACACGGCTGAACAAAAGCATATGTGAGCGGTTTATGGTTGAATGCAATAAATTGCCTTCCACTTAACATGTGGCGGAAATGTCGCACAGTACCTTACAGACTTCTTTATGTTATTAAAGTTTTCTGTCTGTATGTGCTATATCTTTTTTTGGTAGGACTAAGCTTTTTAGGATGCGTCAGACATCAATGACAGCTGTGCGTTTAAAATAGGAAGTGCTAACAATGTTGCATTGGCAACAGCATCTTTGCACTTGGCAAATGTTTTTTCTGTGATGTCTGTCTGAGTGGAGTTTTGTCACTTTCGAAATTTCTTGTTTTTTACCAGACAAGAAAGCATGTAACGGAGCTTGGATTCTCGCAGAATTATCCAGAAATCGATGGTGAAAATTAACCATGGCGAGGAATCTACGTAATTCCGTCACGTTACGAGGTTTAGGAAAGTCCTGTAAGATCCTTACTCTATCATTTAAAGGTGTCATACCCTTCGCTGAGACATTACATCCCAGAAATGTTAAATCAGATTTACCAAACTCACACTTACTAACGTTAAGGACTAACCCGGATTTTTTATACTTTTCAAAAATCTTTAAGAGGTTTTCTTTATGTTCCTGTTCATTCTCCGACGTCACAAGCACGTCATCAATGTACGCATAGCAATTTGGACATTCCCGTAACACATTGCCCATAAATTGTCCACGGTTATAACGACCGAATTTGCACGGTTCCTTGGAGGACGTTATAACCGATTTTCACTGCATGTGAAATTAAACCATTATAGAAGAGATTATAGATTAAAAACATAATAGTACTTGGATCCAAAATACAGAATAGCTTAAGGAGGAATAGGAGACGTAGAGATTCCATCCAGCAGCTATCACAAGTTTTCTTTAGGGAAAAAACGCAAATGCCATCGATTCTTTATGACGCACGTTTTGGAATATGTTTAATTGATAAGTGTTTCAGTGTTTCAGAAATAAAACAATTATTTTGCGGATAAAAGATCATCTAAAGAGCCCAAATGCCCTTTTGTGAGTTCAGCTGGTGTTTAAAAGTTTTGTATCACAATTTTTGTCTTCACACAGATATTCGAGATATTAGAGAACATTGTTTATATACATTGAAGTGACAATGACTTGATAGAAGGAAAAGATGTTCAATGTTTGTAGGAGTTTCCAAGGTTGATATACAATATAAACAGTGTATCTATGTAAGGGACGTATTGTATTCACCGAGATTGTTCGTAGGGAAATACGGGGAAATTCTTGGAAGCTCTGCTGGGTTTATTTGTGTTAAATGCTTGCTTCTAGGCAATTAGTTTTTTTTGCGTCCTCCCCAGACACCTCTGAATGCCATTATGGCAACTCAGTTCCGTCTATATACTACTCCCTCTGTTAAACTTTCTCTTAAAATATAAAAAAATAACACGACAGCGAAATTAGTAGTTAAACAAAAAAATACACTGACAGTGAAAACGGATTCTGGAGGGTATTATTGAACATAGGTCCTTTTATAGTTGGTAAAAAGGGGGCCCGAGGACAGAGAGGGTAAACTGAATATGAGAATTCAGGCTGTTGAGGTGTCGATGAAATCTGTCTATCTCTGTTTTCGGAAGCACAACCAAAGTGTCATCCACACACCTTCTCCAATTCTTGACTTGAAAATCATCGGAGTTCAAGATGTAGGTCTGCAACGTCTTCATGCAAAAGTTGACTACAACACTTAAAACAGGTGACCGCCGTTGCGGTTCCCTGCTTCTGTTTGTAAATAATCCCAGTAGAGCTGAATTATTCGATAGCACGTGACTGTCATCCTTATAGCATGGTAACCTTTATGTCCGTTCCGCAAACAACTTTAACAACAATGTCTCCATCCTTTGTTTGCGCTTTCTTTCCCGTTCAATTATTCTTTTTTTATTATTTCCTCAGGTTATTTCAATCCTGCACTTTAGAACGATACACATATCTGTAAAATTTCAATACGAAATGATATTTTTCATTTCAAAATAAAATGTGGAAGTATTTTAAAATCCGTATAAAATATTTTTGAAAGGAAATGTAGAATTGCTTTTTAAATTCCAAAAATATATATGCAAAAGAATTTACCTAAAATTTCGTTTAAGTTCTTATGGAACCGAAAAATCACTTTTAAGGGGATTTTGCAGAGCTCCAAAAACTTTCTGAATCTATAGAAAGCATGTTTTGTTCTCCCTTGTAACATTATTTTTTTCAAAAGGAAGGGGATTTTACTTAGAAAATATTCAAAAGTATATCTTTCTTTTAAAAAACAGTCAATTTTTTCGAAACAAAACCTGCATGCATGGGATTGTAATAGGGTTGTTTCAGAACTTAAATACTGGTTCTGAGACCGAAAAATCCTTTCGTTGTAAGGAATTTTAACGTCACAATGTTATATATTTTGACTAAATTAAATACGAATAAACATTACCTCAAAATTATACTTAGGTTAATCACAGATGTAAAATATGCTTAATGTGGAAATAAGAATCACTGGCTTTATTTTAACACTCGGATTTAATCTACTCTCTAGTCCATTGTACTCGCACTGATGCAAGATGTTTGAAATATATAAGCTTAATTATACGATTATTTTTGTACAGGACATCGTTTTTCAACCGGGGTTTCGCGAAAAATAACAATAAAAAGCAAGGGTAATAGCCAGTGCGAACCAACCGTTTCCCTTATTTAACAGGTGTTAAGAGCAAAGGCCAGAAACCATTGTATTTTAGTTAAAGATGGAATCAGGATGTGGTTTTATAAAGTTCGACCCAAAATAAAGAGTTTGTGTATGAAACGAGAAGTACAGGTTTCACACGAAAAATTTACCTGCTGAAGTAACTTTTCCTTGGCACATAAGTTTGTTAATTTGATATTTTGAGGTTCCGTGTTTGCTATGTATATGAGGTTATTCTTTTATGTGGAAGAAAACCTAGAACTAGTGATAATCGTGGGAAATTTTTAATTTGTATATGGTTCCCAAAGATTATTTAGCACTGTTGTCCCGTCGTCATCAGAGCGATTAGATTTCTTCACATATGTACAAATATCTGCATTCGGAATTTCCACTTCAACTGTGTTTGATATTATGTTTTGCTCTACCTTTACCTCTTACAAAGTTGTTTGAAGACAGTCGCGGGCCACTGCTGTTGCTTTTCTCAAGAGCAGTCTCATCAACGTTACCAGAGTTCAGGGAAATGTCGTTGGGATCGTCACTATTTTCAATTTTACTTTAAAAGAAAAAATGACCAGTGTCTATTTGAGTAATTATTTTTCGCTTTGTTAGTCCAAGGGGGGCCCTGGTCCCCTCGGCCCCTACATGGTTGCGCCAGTACCCAGGAAAAGTATCTTTAATGCATTTGAAAGAGTGAGAAAATATGCACATAATCTGGAATAACAATAATGACTAGAATATATAAAAAATATGGGAAAACAAATTAATTTAATTTATTTTATGAAATTTGATTAAATATTACCTTGCTTTAATTGGTTTGGATGCTTCACTACATTCAGTCGGATATGTAATGATACAGCGTATTTTGTTGATTGGTTAATTTATTTTAGCAAGAATGTTAGTATTTTTGCTTCAGATTGTTCAACTGATATTGGCAATATTTGAGGTTTTCTTTTTTTTTTGTTGGTGTGAATAAGAATAGATGGAATGGCTTGGTTAATATGATGGAAAGAAGGAATAAAATATTTTTATGACATATTATGAAGTAAATTGTTTTCTAGGCGCAGGGTACTGGTGTGTAATTTATGTTTTAAATTTCAAGTTTAATATGGTATAGCATTAATTTAAGGCCGATATGAAAATTACATGAGTAGTCTCATGTCGAGAAATGTCTTTTATGTATATTTGTGTTATATTTGTATTTTGCTTCGTTTGGCTTTTCGTAAAATTTTCTTTAAAGTATTTAACTTAAAAAGGGGGAAGTGTTGGAAGAACGAATGCCATATTGGCATATGTTGGCTGTTCTAAAAGAAACGACAAAGTCCTTCCTCGGGTTTTTCTGATTTTGTTGTTGTTTGTGGTTTTAGAATTTTATGTGTTTTGGGGCGTGCTCGGTGTAGACAGTTCAGTTTGTACGTTTTTTTGTTTTTTTTTGTAATACTTGTTTGGGGGTTGTGCTGGGTGTGGAGTTGTAGTTTGATAATTTTAGTTTCCTTTTGTTTTCTTTCAATTTTTAACATTATTCATCTCTAATGGATATTTAATTTATGGTGCAGTATTCTTAAGGCACATGCGTAAATACATATGGTGGAAATTTATGTATTAATTAAAGTTTAAAACACAAAGTTTTGCGCGAGAGAAAATTAAATCTGCAACTCAGAATCTTAATTCTATATTTGGCCTATTATGCTTTGTGGTTATGAGACTTGGACAATAAAAAAAGTCGCCAGGAATAAAATAGAAGCTTTCGAAATGTGGACCCTTATAAGATTATACTGAAGATAAAATGGACTGATAAGATGTCCAACCAAGAAGTCCTGGATAAATCTGGTAGAAAAATAACTGTTATGAATAAAATTCTGAGATGAAAGTTGGCATATTGCGGATACGAAGTGAGCAAGCTACCCACAATTGCCACTGTCGGGAAACATCACAAGGATTGTTTACAGGCAGCAAAAGAAGAGGGAGGATGGATGATTTAAAGGCTTGGATTGGACTGAGCTCAGCAGACATTATCCACATGAGTAAAGACAGGAAAACGTGGTCCATATTGGCCGCCAACCTCCGAGTCCAAGAAGGCACTTAATGATAATGATGTTTAAAATTTCTTAATTTTATAACTTATTTTTATTATATATGTACACACACCTATGTAGGCCCTAAGCACTTCTCATCAAATATAATATCAGCTATGTAAGTCTTATACTTCTCCATGCAAAATCCTATAATTATACTCAGAACATGTTTAGTAGCAGCTTAAATAAATACAGGGTGTCCCAAAAACATCGACCGCAGCTCGAATTCCTTAAATATTGATCTTAGACATATGTACTAAATTGGAAAGTGGCGTAAAAAAAAGGTGCAGAATTTTATGAAATTGATTAATGTTGCAGATTACTATTTTTTGAAGAAACACAAAATTTAAATTTTTATAAGGTCCTTATACTTATTGCATTAATACTCATGTAATTATATTTACTTTATTTCACGTTTCACAAATAGACAAATCTTTTTAAATACACACATGGTTCTGAAATCTTTGTTTTATCCGTATGTTATCAAAATTGTTCGTTTTCCAGTTTATTGTAATGTTTTCAAATAATTTTTTTACTAATCAGTTTTTATCTCATTATTTTCCATATATCATGTGACTATTTTCTCATATTACCTAGAACCTGTGACTCCGGCGATTCGTGAGCCATGATCCTTGCGCCGTAAAATTTTGTTCTACTGCTCCCTCCATATTGGGGTTTTTGGGGGCATTTACCTATTCTTCACCCTACTCATTTTACCCAATGTTAGAATGTTTTCAGTGTTTAACTTTTTACAAAAGCGGAATCTTTTTTTAAAAAACATACACATGAATCTAAAAACTGTGTTCATTTTTTCCCTTCTTATTTTATTTTTCTTACTTGTTCATTTCTTGGTTACATTTTTATCATATAACTATTTTTGAAATCAATTTTTATTCCATTATTTTCCATGAAGCTTGTGGCCATCTTTCATATTGTCCGGAATCTATGGCTCTGGGTGTTCTCGATCCACTATCCTTGCGCCATAAAAGCTTTGGTATGTCCCTCCCCTATTGGGTTTTCCTTGTGCAACAACCTACCCTATTTTACCCTACTCAACAATATAACCCTTTACCCCACTCAACAGTTCATCCAATTATTAATTTTATTCCATTTTCAACAGAATTATTTTTTTCTATAATTTTATTATTTTTGATGATTTCGCTATCTGTTGACTATCATAAAGTGTTACTGTATATGGTTTCAGAGATCTGTTTTGATATCTAGCCATTTAATTTATATCACACACATCCTATGATCTATTTATTTAACTTTAATCTTCTTATTTTAACGTGTGATTACCAATTATGATGATTTTGAAATAATTGCGTTATATTGAGTGAAACAACTATTTGTGTTGTTATTGATATTTAAGTATTCATATTGTTTTCCAATGTACATGTAATATGGTCGGATGATGCTGACTTTACTTTACCAACGATTTAGAATGTCGGCGTTTATACTATAATTTATCGTGATTATGTCATAACGAGCCCAATTGACTTCTATCCTTTTGTCTTATTTAACTGATCTCTGTTCATTTTAAAACTTGTTCATATTATTATTGAACTTGTTATTCTTACACTATATTTGAACATACTACCTATTAACAGCTCTTTTAGCACATTTTCTCAACTTCCTTTAATCTATCGTATTTTCTACTCAAATTTCCTTACTTTTCTCAACTTT
>QLNU02013885.1:0-17157 GCA_006491805.2 Dysdera silvatica
GAATCAGCAATTTCTAGCTCAGTGTTGTCAACTTGTATTTTTGTTTCCTCTACAAAATTATTGAACATGATCTTAGTTTTTTGTAGGTTCATCTTGAGTCCAACTTCTTTACTTCTAGTTGAGAGCTCCTGTACCATGTCTTGGAGTTCTGATGGGTTCGTTGAAAAAATAACAATGTCATCAGCAAACCGCAAATGATTTAAATATTCACCATTTATTTTTATTCCCTTGTTATTCCAATTTATCAGCTGAAAAATCATCTGTAAAGCAGAAGTAAAAAGTTTTGGAGAAATGGTATCTCCCTGCCTCACCCCTTTGCCAAGTTTGATAGTTTTGGTATCTTTATGTAACCGAAATTTTGCACTTGCATTTTTATACACACGTTTCACCATGTCAATGTACACATCCTCAATGTCTGTTGATCTTAAAGAGTTGATGACTGCTGATGTTTTAATAGAGTCAAAGGCCTTCTCATAGTCAATAAATGCAACACACAATGGAAGTTCATATTCATGTGTTCTTTCAATTAATTCTCTTAATACTTGAATATGGTCCACTGTACTGAATCCACTTCGAAATCCAGCTTGTTTTCTTGGTTGAGCTGCATCTACTTTTCTGCAAGCGATGTGTTAGCACTTTTTGTGAAGATTTTATAAATAGCAGGTACTATCTAATTGTCGATAATTGTTCAAATCCTTTAATCACCTTTTTTATGCCAAAAGAATTACTGTTGCAGAATCCCATTGGTTTGATATTTTACCTCTGTCAAGACATTTGGTAAAGAATTTTGCAAGTATGTCTTCTACATATTCGCCAGCTTCTTTTGGATAAACCAATGTAATACCATATGACAGGGCTCTCTTTTCTCATATTTTTTATTGCAAATGAAACTTCTTCTTTTAAGATTTTAGGAGCTATTCCTTCGACTATTTCAATGTCTTCGTTTAATCCACTGTTACTTTCGTATAGATTTTTGTAGAATTCTTCAACTCTTCTAAGTATTTCTTCCCTATTTCTTGTTACGGTGCCATCCTCTCCTTTTAATGCAATGATGTGTTTCTTCCCAACAGATAAACTTCCTTTAACAACCCTAAGGCTCTTGTTATTTTCAATGGCTTTCCTTACTAGCTCACAGTTGAATTTTCTTATGTCTTCTTTCATGCTTTTGCGCAGAGTTTTACAAAGTTCTATGTACTCAATCCTGGAACTGGTATTTTGATTGTCCACCTTCATATCTCTTCGCCTTTTCATGAGCTGTTTCGTCTTCTCAGATAATTTGCTATTGTGCTTTTTACAGGTTACACCACCAATTTCCCCAGCAGTTTCAACTATTGTCTTAACAATGTTTTCATTTGCTTCTGATATATATATATATATGAATGTGGGGTCGGCATTTGTGTAGGGGGAATTATCTAAGGATTAAGCTCCTAAAGCCTTTCATCGTATAAAAGAATGCAAATGCCAAGCAAAATACGCCAATTTATATATATTTTTAAACAATACAGGCGGACAGAGAAAAAAGGAAAAGGAAAATCGACTTCTTCGAGCTGTCAGCGAAATACTGTTACGTGACAAGTAATATTTGCAAAGATTGGCGACTCTCTTGTTGCCATCTATTATGAAAATTTTACAAAAATCTAAGATATTCATTACATTACATTTTCTTTCATTGTAACGTCATATTTTATTATACCACACGGCCTCTTCTGACGGTTATCCGTTCTTGGAAGACTTCACAGATACAGTCTTAAAACGAGTCTTAAAACGTTCACATTTCTACACTGAAAAAGTTAGGCAAAGGTTTTAATCAAATAATTCAGTTCCTTCTAAAAATGTATATAAAATGTTACCTTTAAGGCAGTAGTTGTGGTATGTTTTGGTTTTCGAAAGAAGCAGAATAAGATATGAAGAATATTAATAATTGAACATAACATTAAATCTACACAAACACAAAATATCACACTTTCTTCTTCTTCCTTGTTTTCTAGCATTCACACGCATGCCTTCAATAGTACTATACTGGTTAGACACTGACTTAGATAATACACTCATGGCAGAGCTTGATAGCTTGCAGTTGTCTTTGGAAGAAATGATGTCACCTGGTTAATTGTGGCATCACATGACAAAGTCGACACAATTAACCGATTTATTGGTGACTCCAGGTTTGCAGTTGCTACGCTGTAGGATATCAATATTAACCATGTTTGTTGATGAAGTTTTTAGTTCTTCGATGGTACCATTACTATGTAGTCTTCTGAGAAATAGATAACGAGCGTCGTGTTCGTCTTTTCTTTGGATATCGAAATTCGGAAACTCCTCGGAAATGTTTATGGCCTTGACTGAAATGATTTGTTGTTCAGCTTGAGGAATCTTCTTCGCGTCTACTGGAGTAGCTATATCAGCCTTAGCAGGTGTCTCGTCCTTAAGATTGTCCTTGTGCATTGGCAATTCGGTCATTCCCTTTTGCTTAACTCCTAACAGTTCTTATTCAAAAGCAATTCCTTTCAAGGATAATTCACAGGCATCTCCCTTATCGTCTTCATTGTCTGATTTATCGTTGTCGTCTTTGCTGTCTGGTTCACCTTTTTCGTTTTCATTATCCTATTGTTCCTCGATGTCGTCATTGACATTTTCTTTATAGATGTCATTATCCTTGTCTTCTTTATCAATGTCATTATCCTTGTTTTCTTTATCAATGTCATCAGCTTTGTTTTCATTTTCAACGTATCAGCAATGGGTTGCACTATCTGAGGCTTGGGAACATGATGACCAGTATTTAATTCTACTTCGTTCGGAGTAATGTTTACGATCAGCACCTGAGAAGTATTTACTTCTTCAAGAGAATCTTTATGGAATGTGATTCCGTCCTTGGTTATGGTCGTTTTTCCTTGACTAAGATTGTCCATCCCTACGATTGCTTCTGTAGTCATCGTTGCATTTTCAACAACATTAATGCGCGTGGTCCACGGGAACCCATCGATGTATACACTACCCTTAAAGGATCATAACGGTTTTATAGCATATTGACCAAAACTCATTAATTCTGTTTGAGGGAAATCTAATTTGGAGACTTTCAGTTTGTTGAACACATCCTTTCTAATTACTGTGGCTTGACTTCCAGCATCAATTTACAGATACACCAGAAATTTAATTATTCTATGCATCCCTTGCAAGAATTTTGTATTACTAATGTCACTCTGCATCTTTCATGAATTTTAACGTTTTTTCTGTTTGGCTAGCGTTAGGACAGTCCGGGGATTTATGTCCAAAATCATGGCATTTAAAACACTTTGCAAACTTGCTTCTGCAATTCACTGATTTATGTCCAATCCTACCACAAGAGAAGTATTTTAACTTTTGACCGACGTTGTTGTAACGAGTGTCGGTATAGGATCGCGTTTCTTTATAGGCTGCATCTATATTTAGTTGTATTTTGTATTTATTTTGTACACTTTTTGATTGGGGATGAATAGTGTGCCTTGCTGTATCGTAATCATCGATCTTGCTTACTAGTTCGTTGACCTTATTTATTTTTAGTAACTCGTTCAAAAAATGTTGTCGCATTTCCGGAGGCATTCTGCATTTCAATTGGTTTGCAACTATTAGTTGTTTAAGGTCTTCAAATTGCTAAATATCCAGTTCGGTAATTCACTCTTTAAACAAATTGTTTAGTTCAAAAGTGTAATCACGCCAAGAAGACAAGTGTCCTTTTTTGTGGGAAATAAAGTTTTGTCGAAATTGTTCCGGAGGCGGTCTGAAACGGTTGAGTAATGGTCTTTTGACATAGTCGTAGTGACTGGCTCCGGGATCAGATTCTCTTGCTATCCAGTTCATTATATCTGACGGTAATAGTCTAAGCAAGTTAGGGATCCACTCTTCCTTTGGCACTCCAGTACGCGATGCCTGTCTTTCAAACAGTGTTAAATAGGCGCTGCTGTCACTTTCGCCATCGTACTTGTTCATTAACTTCAATAAATTGTTCGTTTTAAAGACGCTACCAGATTCAACATACTCATTTGCTTGTCTTGCGTCTACATCTAGCTTTTTTAATTCCAACTCATGACGTGCTCTTTCCTCCTGTTCCACTTTCTTCCTTTCCTTCGTTATACAGTTAAACATTCCTTTAGTATCTTCCTCATTATAGCCATCAGACTCAATAATCAGTTTTCGCAATTGGGCAACTTTCGGATCAGAGGGAACTTTTAAATACAATTCCCGAACTAATGTGATTAGATTACATTTTCTGGTTTTATTTAAATATGCCATTGCAACAGCAAGGTAAACGGCTCAAGTGTAATCCATCTTTTCTTTATCTCGTTTCTATCGAATTTTGTTACGTCTTAGGTAATTTTTCCAGTCTTTTCGCAGCCAAGCTCGCCAATGTCGCCAAATTTTCCACTCTTGCCTTTTCTTTATTTTACTTTCATCCAATCTTGTTACGTCTTCCGTCTTTAATCGTCTTTACCCGTCTTAGGCTTTAATCGTCTGTAACCGTCTTCTCCTTTAACGGTCTTCGTCTTTAACCGTCTTCGACTTGAACGGCCTTCGTCTTTAACCGTCTTTAAATCCTCTTTAAATTCAGTCGAAGTTCCCAAAAAGTGGGTAATCCAGCGTAATCCTGGTCGAAGTTCCCAAATGGGGTCGGGATTTGTCTAGGGGAATTATTTAGCCATTAATTAAGCTCCTACGGCATTTCTTCGTATAAAAGAATGCAAATGCCAAACAAAACAAGCCAATTTATATATTTTTAAACAATACAGGCGGACGGAGAAAAAAAAAGGGAGAAGGGAAAACGACTTCTTCGAGCTTTCAGCGAGAAGAAGTGAGAAATATATATATAAGGCTACTACGAATGAAATAGATAGTTTGAATACTTTATGAAACCGAAATTATTGAAGATATGTACACCTGTGTTTTGCGAATTACTGTAGGAAAATTCTGAAAAAATTTCCAATGCTGTCCTACTTTTAACAGCCCGCATTCACATATGTTTCTTGTAGTTAAATTTTGGAGTCAAAGAATGTGCTTTTAGGTTAGAGAGTTCAATTATTAAGTAAGAAATATTTTGGCAATTTTAACGCCCCCTCCGGTAAGCAAAAATTAACTAAATTAACTAATTTAATATTATAATAATTAAAAATTAATTAAATAACTGGCTAACATACAAAAATAATCACAATGACAACCCACTCCCCAAAGGTGCTTACGTAATACTTGAACGTTCACTTGTAGTAAACGTAATTTCCTTATGGAATCTTTTGTAACTAGATTATTTTTGTCCCTTTTCTTTCTCGTTTTGTTCCCGGGTTGTTAGTTTATTTATCTTTATTATTATATATTATTATAATTATAGTTATTTAACTTTGAAACTAAAAACCGTTTAATACTTTTTACTATCAAAGCAACTTACAAAACTCTAAAGTGTATTACTATAGGGTAAATCCGGTTTACATGACGCATTAGGTATAGATTGCGCATTCCCTCTAGTTTTGAAATGGGCTGTGAGATGACACTGCAAAAAATACCAAATGTGCGCCATTTAGTATTTGAAGCGTGTTTGGTAAAAACATCGTGTTCCTGTGCCTTTTTGTGTTTAAATTAAAAAAATATATAAGGTGAGCTACAGAGTTTATTATGAAATATTTTCGTGTGCTATCGTATTTTATACATTACAGTCAAGACTTTAACGATGTCAGTGGATTCCCTGTTTGAGCGAAGCATAGCCTTAGTATAGAGTGTTAAGAAGCATATATTATTCTGGTGAACAAAAGCACATTTATAAAATTATTTTTAAATGTTTGTAGTGCATAATTGCCTTATACCAAAACTATCGAGAAATAAAAAAATAGATGCTGAACGAAATATAATATGGAAGGAAAATATAAAACAAATTATAAAAAAGATTTCTTTTAATTTTAAGAATTAAAAAATACTCTTATTATAATAAAATTTAAGGCTTATTTATTTTTTACTGAGTTACAGAGTAAACATAGTTTTACCAAATACAGTTTGTCTTATCATAATGTTCTATAATAAAATTTAACTTTGTATTCAAATCCGCTTGGTGGGGGAAAAAAACCAAACATTTACTCATTTTCAGAATATAACTTTTTACTTGAAAGAGCATGTGTGATTTAGAAGTTTTCTCTATCATGTCACCCCTTTTGTTTCCACCTTGAAATTCCTTTCATTCAGGCAAAGTCCCTCCTCACACCTGGAAATGGGGTCAGCCACACAAAGACGTCGCCAGGATTTAATTTATGGGAGGATTCAAACTGTTTTACAAAATAACGAATAAATGCATGTCACTTTTATCGTAAAGCTATATAAATATATCAGTGGCGTAAGTAAAGGGTCTCAGGGTGTTCAAGTTCCCCATTGTATATCGAAACGTATTTTCTCTGAGACTGAATCACATGATCTTCTTTGAAGTCACTTGAGGCGCCCCCCCCAACATAAGTTTTGAATTGCTATGCTACTGAAATAAATTACTTAAATATAAATGAGAAAACCAATTTTGCCTCCAGATATTGTAAATTCTTGCTCGTAGTTTTGCCATCAAACTTTCATTTTTCAGGAAGCCCCCATTTTAAAGAAAATGATTTCTACTTTTTCTTTCTTTAAAGAATTCTCAATTTAATGGTCTTCAAAACGAGGACTTATACGGTCAGAATATTCATAATTCAAGATTTGTTCGTTTTTCTCACCATTTTACAAGTTTGACAAGTAAATACACACAGGCATTTTTGCAGTCCCATTAAAAATTTTGTTTCGGGGGACCGCCTTTGCCTTTTTTCAGAGTCGGTCAGGTTATAATAAAAACTTTTTTTTGCATGAAGGAAAAAATCAATGCAAAAATAGCAATTTTACTTTTAAAGAATTTAAATTATAGTTTAGTTAAAATTCTGCTTTTTTGAAAAGAAATGAAAAGCTTGCTTGCTTGCTTGCTTTCAAAATATACAGAACGAAACCCTTTATTGGGAGAGAAAATTGTTGTAGCGAGTAATAGTCAGGCAAATTTTTCTGTTAATTTGAGTGGATCAGGTCAAAAAGGTAGGCCTTTCCCCTTTTTACAAAGAAATAGAAGGCATACCTGTGTATCTAAACTTGTTAAGTACAAAAAGAAGAAAGTTTTTTTCTGCATTCATGACGTCATATATTCATAATCCTGAGGATGTTGTCGCTGAGATACAAGATGTAAATAATCATAGATCGGTAAGTGATAACTATGAAGAATTATCAACCTACTATCAACTTACATAACGGCATCAATGTGCAACAGAAACATGCAAAATTTTGATGTTTAAACGTATGGCATATAATGTATGGCATATAATATATGGAAATAATGATACATCTTTTTCACCTTTCCGTCATCTTTTTTAAATGGCAATCCAGTTTTATGTGGAATTCTGTTATAACGAGCAAGTCATTTAACTCTCCTAATAAACAAGTTCTACGCCTCTCTCTGGAGGCTTTATACAACTTATAACCTACCTAAAATATATCTGATGTTGTTGATAGTTATAGTGAAAAAGTACGATTTTGCAAAAAATAATCGAATTTAATTGAAAGAATTATTTTAAAAGTTTAGGTATATATGTTCGTTTTCATATATGTACCTTATGTACGCAAGTACGCGTACTCGGGGCACATCTTATGTATGCAAATGCGTGCACGGACGGACATACAGGCAGATAGATCTATTAGCCGGAGGAAGGGCTCATAAGCCGGCCGGCTGGCACAGGGAAATAGCTAAGAGATAGACATTTTAATAGTTAAACAAATGAAAATATTAAATATTAAAAAATTTCCATATCCCAATTAATGGAATCATGTCGTGAGCTTTGGGCGATAATGTACCATATAAATACTTATTCCCTATTTTTCTATCAAAATTTTTAATTTGCTTTCAGCACTGCAGAAAAAAAACAAAAGTACTAAAAATATTAAAACGTGTTGAAAATATTCGTAGGAGAAGAAAAAAAATAAATGGAAATGTGTTTCCTTAACAAAATAATCAAGAGAAGTAGTGTGTTCTTTGTCTATTTCCCCTTCCTAAGAATTATGCAAATCAATAGCAATAAACTGATTTGCTTTACGTGGTATGTTTGTAATTCCATTCAAGTCTCCGCGCGTGTAGTCACCCAGTTTCCGATCGAAGGTCTTCTTGAGACCATATCCGGAAAATGTCACAAAACTGTAATTTCTTTATTGGTTTCCCTAATATGGAATCATAAGACCTTCACTTAGTAATTTTCCTTTCATTACCTTGTACCAGTGGTCTTCAAACTGTGCGCCACGGCGCACAATTTTTGAGTATCCTAACATTACGTTACACTTTTTGGTGCACTAAGAGCGCTTGGACCGAAAAAATTTGGAAGCCTTAAACGTTTTTTAAAGGTAGAATTCGTATTCTACAGAATACGTTTATACCCTTTGAGAATTAGTTTTCGCTAGAGAATAGGTTCACAAAGGCTAAAGGCAAAAATATTCATGTACATCGTTGTATACAGTATTATAATTTTATTTGAATAGTAAAGGTATTGTGTGTCAAACTTGTAAAAGGATAAGTGGAAATCAATCACTTACCTGCTCCGACTATACACGATAAAACGTCTTTGGCTGTATGTCATTTGACCGCTAAGTTTCTGTGTATAGTAATGTGTAATCATTGAACCTTGTGGCTTGACAAAGGAAATAGGTTTCAATAAAACAATATCAAGTTCCATCAAAAGACTTTATAAAATTAGCTTTTATTTTAATTCTAGTGTAAGGTATTGCAATTAAAACACTTTGAAAACTCGTTGCTTTTTTTATCAAGTAAGGCTGTTGAAGGAAAAAGGGAGATATTGAAAAAATGTCCCTCCTCCTCCTCCTCCTTCTTCTTCTTCTTCTTATTATTATTATTATTATTATTATTATAATGTCCGTTATACATTGTTGTATTACACAGCGTGAAGGAGATAATCACTATCTTCTTGATCTGGAATTCTTGATTCAGTTCAAGTCTCACTCAGAAGCCTGAAAACTATCCATATATCAGTTTATTATTATTATTATTATTATTATTATTATTATTATCATTATTATTTTTGTGTGTGTTCTCGCACTTGGTATATTTTTTATGTTTTCATTCTGGTGCCAAGTTTAAAAATTTTCTGACTGTTCGGCAGGTGTTTAGTGTTGTTGTTTTTTGCATCTGTATGTATGTGTTGGGGTCAATTTCAAGTATTTCCAAGTTCTTTTGGAGTGTGGTTGGTATTATACCTGTTGCTGATAAGACAAAAGAGATAATGTTTACCTTGTCCATTTGCCACATGTCTTTGATTTCCTGCTTTAAGTCTTGGTATTTAGTCATTTTTGTGGTGAATATGTTCTGTATATTGTTTGTGTCGGGTATGGTTATGTCCATGATATGTGTTGTTTTGTGGTTTTGTCGATTAGGGTTATATCTGGTCTGTTGTGTGGTGTCGCCTTGCCCGTAATAATAGCCCTGTCCCAGTACAATTTGTGCGTTTTGTTCTCCAGTATTGTTTCTGGTTCGTATTTGTAGTAAATGTTCATGTTAGCTATCAGCTTGGTTCTGATAGCAAACTTTTGGTGAATAAATTTTGCCACTTGGGCTTGACGGTATTTGTAGTCTGTTTGGACAATTATCTTACAACCTGATGTTACATGTTGTATTGTTTCAAATGTTAAGTCATACTGTCTTCATTATTCATTTTATATATTCTTCTTCACGATTTATCGCTGGTAATTTCTTGTTTTTATGACCTGATCCTGGATTGCCATCATGAATACTTCCGTTTCCGGTTGTAAGGTTCCTTGGGTTAGCCACGTGCTTCCTTGTCAATGTGGGGCTATTGAAGATCATTATAGTGTCTGCCATGAAGTGCTTTGCCTGCCCATTGCTTCAGGTTCTTGTCAATGTGTACGGATGGTATTTCTCTGTCGGCACTGAGGCTAAGTGGTGTGTATGAGGTATATGCGTCTACTACTGCTGGGATAAGAGGAGACTGCCTTCTCTTTTCGAAGAAGCACTGCCTCATGTGATGGATTTGATTCTCATGCAGATTTTTCAGGTCGATTTGTCCACGCCCCTCATCCTCTAAGGGATATTTCGTCTTTCGGTTGCCCTTGACGGATGTAGTTGTCTGTATTTTGTTTGTAAGGTTCTTATTACCCATTGTAGGTTCTCTAGTTCTGTGTTTGTTCATTTGATGATTCCAAAGGAGTATGTTAGTACTGGGACTGCAAAGGAGTTAATTGCTTGTGTGATGTTCTTGCAATTCAGCTTGGTCTTCAGTTCAATTATTATTATGATTATTATCTCCGTTTTACATTGTTGTGTTACACAGTGTCAAGGAGATAATCACTATCCTCTTGATCTGGAATTCTTGGTTCAGTTCAAGTCTCACCCAGAAACCTGAGAACTGTCCATATACCTTCTTAAAATATAGGCGGTGCCCAGTAAGGCGGTTTTTTGTAGGTCTGTTGTCGTTATGTCAGTAATGTCCAGTTTTTCTAGGAAGTTCTTTAAATTAGGCGTGATGGCCCCCATTGCACCTATCACAATCGAGATGACTGTTACTTGTTTTTTCCAGAGTCTATTAATTTTTATTGCAAGGTCACGATATTTGGAGATTTTTTCGAATTCCTTCTCTTTAATTCTGCTGTCACCTGGCACCGCAATGTCGATGATAAATACCTATTTTTCCTTCACCAATGTTATGTCTGGTATATTGTGTTTTAAATGTCTGTCTGTTTGATGCCGAAAGTCGCAAGGGATTTTTATTTGGTCGTTTTTCTCTCACTTATTTTGCTGTTCGTTTTCAGTAGTTATTGGTTACTGGGATCTCATAATTTCTGCAGATATTCCAGTGAATCAGGGAGGCCATTCTGTCATATCGTTTTTTGTAGTCCGACTGAGCAATTTTACTACAGCCACTGGTTAAGTGGTCGACTGTCTCATCTTTTACTTTACACAGCCTGCATTTACTGTTCTTGTTATTATTCATGTTCTTGTCATTAATATAATTGTTATTATTATTATTATTTTCCTTTCCTTTCCTTTCTACATTCGCTTTCCTTACTTGATAAAGAGGGAAGCGGTATTTCGAATTGTTATAGTTTCAATAATTTACGCTGATGTCAAAATAAAAATTGTCTTTAAAATGAATTCCGTTAAACACAGGTTTTATTAAAATATTTATTATCTAATTTCAACGAAATTGAATAATTTTAAGATAACAAATAATATCATAAATTACTTATGACAGCAACTTACTTGCTAATACGAATATAAAATATATAAGGAATGCTTCTTTCTCTGTCAGAAAGTGATCATTATAGTTTAGAAAGACGTGCCTACAGTCAATCAATTTCTTGCTAATATGTGTGGGCGTTAAAAACTATGATATAAATTTAAATCTTAATAATTCATGAGTACTTTTTAGTTAATATCTTTGTAAATTATAGACAACTTGTCTTAAACTAATATTTTAAATCCACCCTTAATTTTATTTTAGTATAAATACTAATTTCGCGATTGAATTTTTAAACCGTATGTAACGGTAGAAATTTTGGAACTTTATGGTGCAGTACCATAATCTGGAACGAAATTGATGTGTGACCAAAATAAATACGTATAATGTAGCAGTTAGTATATTCCGAAAATAGCAATACCCAGTTCGTGGCTCCTTACCAATTATAAAACCCACATGTTAAATTCGAATAAGATTGGAATTCAAAAATTTAAAAACAAAATAAAATGATTATTAAAACCATTTACATCAAATACACCTACAAGCAATTATGATATGACTACTTCGTTTAAAATAGGGTAATTTCCTACTTTCTATATGTTAATAAACTATAAAAATTTTATTAAACTTATATCAGCGGCTTATCAATAAACTGTAACTTATATAATTAATTACAAGGCTATTTAAGACTCCAGCCCCTAACCTGTCCATGAGACAGTAGTGACGTAAGTAAAACGTAATAGAACTTACATGGGTGTCTGAAGCCTTCTCAATCGCCTACTGGTCACGTATGCTTAGAGCAAGGCTTAACATCTTTTATGAATCACAGGACACGCTCACAACACTTCTGATCCCAACACGGCCCTTTTTGGGTCCCATAGGGCCTTCACTTCATATTTGCTACTCACATTTTTAACAAACTTCGATCTCTATATTAACAAGAAGTTCAAATCCTCATCTTAATCGTTCTCTCGCTCAAACCCAGATGCCCCAAACTTTTCATCCTCTCTCCTTCTGTCATATATATTTCTAGAATTTTCTTTTGAGTTACGCCTCTGATTGGCTAAACTGAGTTATTACGTCGAGACTAAAAGCCAATCAGTGAAATGGCGGGAAAAAGACCCTTATTTGCTCCCACACTATTCAAACAAGTAGACACGCTAACGACGTCAGGGGGGTTGTAATTTTACATATGGGTGACAGGCTGCTGCTTCTATGATAACTAAAAACATCTTTTGCCCTATAGATGTAAATGAAACGAAGTTTACAACAGTTATACGATAAGCAATCCCCGCCAAAGAGAAGCATTACCTTTTGCTAATGGAAACTTAAGGGTAGACCACACAACTTTTGAAGGACATATCTTCCAAACAACGATAAATAACGACCCATCTGACATCGACAAAGATTCGTTATAAAGGATAGATCGTTTAGCCTAAGCTAATGGGTTTGTTTAGGTCGAACAGGTACCGCTCTAACGAACACAATATGTGCAGCTTTTATCAATTAAGATGTTTGAAGGGACGGACCGTCACACTAAGGACGTTTTTAAACCATTTCTGAAATTTATTTTACATTTAGAATCAATTGCTATAATTTAAAGCAAGATTGAGGAAAATCGTAATCCCTTCTTCTAATTCGCAACCAATCACCTCGAAGACATTATAATTGAAAAGTATTCCGTAATTCTTGTTTAAATATACGCATATGTATGGGTCACAATGAAAAAGTTACAATGGTGATCTTATTATCTTTAATAATTGTTCAATTTCATTATTTGATCTGCCTATCTGACTTACGTAACCTTAAGGATGTTTGAACAAACGGTTTGAAAAATTGTTATTCAGTAATCAATTACGGAAAATTTTATTCCCTCGGGAATATTTGCTGTTCCATAAATTACACAAAAACACACTTCGTTACTCAATTGGCCAGGATTAGGATATGAGCTTGCATCCAATTCCCAATATAATGAGTAATTGCCAGATAAATTTCATTTCCTAGTTATCGGATACCCTGAAGAAGCGGGAAACGAGGAAAATGAAATATATCAAATACAAACTGCTAGCGAAAGAAACAACATCGTGTTTGTATTCAGGGAATTTGTGATGACTAATTTGAAGGAGAAAAGGGAATAGCAGAGAACTGAAATACTTTATTAACCATCGTCTTCAAATATTCTCATTAGTTGATTTCGTTACTTTGACGAGAAAAGAGAATGCGTTGGGAAAATACTCACCGCCAGTAGGTAGTTTCTAGTTACCTTAAATTTAATTAAAATTAAGAACGTTGAATATTTCAGGCATTTTAACCTTTTGCGAATTCTGAGTTGTCGTTATTGTATATATTTTGTTGTTTACCGAAAATAATTACTTCGAAAAAAAATGCAGATGCGCCATTTTCATTTCATTTGCGTTTGGGACTGTATGTATATATCGATCCGTGTGGGTCTATAAACCATGTCAAGAGTGCTTGAATATACGGCAGGATTGGGGCATGTAGGAAAGTTTGAAAGGCGGATAGAAAAACATCACATACAAAAGCATTAATACTCGTAATCAAAAATGCAATTATGTATTGTTATTGTATTATTAAACGTCGATAGCTTCGGATATTTCTGTAGCCAAGCGCTACCTTCTTCAGAACTATAACAACACTGATATTGTACGGAGCATTCGAATTTTTGATCGGTAGATTGGCAATAGTGGATGACATGGGGCACGTGTGCCCATGGGACAAGAGTGGACACGTGTACCACATCACATAAACAATATTCGAGCAAATGCCTACCATAGTCAAACATGAGAAATTATTTTTCAAACATTATCAAGAAATATCATCAAATCTTTACAGTTTCTTAAAGAGCAACTCTCTTCCTCAATTCTCATATTAAAATATAATTCATAACATCATAAATGCAACCAATCTTCTCATAACGTTTATTTTTGAAGCAGTTCATCGTTCATGAAAACATTATATTGTTTTTCTCACAGCATGTTCAAGTTGCAGGGTATAACAACAGTTATTTAGACACTGGCATAAAGTTTAAAATCGCAACGTTTCGAAAGTCAGAATTCCGCCTTCACTTGACAAAGGGAGCAGTTGGCTCTCGAAACGTCGTGTTTTTAAACCTTGAGCTCGTCTCGAAACAATTGTTTTATGGAATCTCCTGGTGAGACTTTGCATTGCTTTGTTCAAGATTATTCCGTAAGGACTTATACATAATATATAGAGTTTGTACACATAGTAGTATAATACGTACATATATATTTCTACATAAAATAATATTTAGTTTATATATTCAATATTTTAGCCTATTTCTCAAGAAACTGTGGTGACGCTTCGTGTGACTGAATGATTTTTCCCGACATTGTATTCGTTTCGACACCTAACTCAAGCGGAAAATGGAATTACCAGCTGAAAATTTGACAGCTTGCGCAGCACCATTCCGCATTGAAGAAGCCTCTCTTAGGAACAAGTGAAAATACTTTTATTATATATATATGCAGAGCCAGGATATGCATACTTTTATAGAAAATTTTAAATATAATCTTTATTTATATTGGTGTTTATAAGGTTATTTTTAGTGTTTATAATCCGTAAGATTGATTGGAGGACTAAGGTTATTGACATGTATGTATTTGTTTTGTTCAAGGTTTGATCATCATGAAAGAAATGTTTTGAATGGGTTAAAGTTTCATTGTAGATTAGAGGGTTTTTAAAGTTTATTTTTAGTTTTGTTGATATTTGGTGTTTGTTTCATAAAGTTAACTTTGACTTTACATGAATTTAAATTGATTTTTACTTTTGGAATACATAACTTTTAAAAATTTTGTTTTTGATATTTGTAAAAGCTCATAACAGGTTTTTATCTGAGTAATAGAATTTTTAACAAGGGGATTGACAATAGTGAATCTTTTTGCATATTTTACCACATCACACATCAGTTTTGTTTACGTTCTGAAGAATGAGATTTCATGTTTTCGAAACAGCTATTGAATTATTGAGTAATTGAACTTTTAGCTGATATCATGCGTATTTTATCTTTTTTCTCATACAAACGCAATGTGTCGTATATTTATATTTAATTTATAATTTCGTTTTTAGAGTGTTAGATTCTTGGAAATACGAATTTTGATATTTTTAATTACACTGAAATATTTTCGCTTCTATACACACACACACACACACACATATATATCATCATCATCATCATATTCAACCATTATCTATCCACTGCTGGATGAAGGTCTCTCCAAATGCTTTCCACACAAGTCTATCCTGGGCCATTCGTTTCCACGTCACCCCAACCTGTTTTCTTATTTCATCCACCCATCTAGTTTGAGGACGTTTTCTAGGTCTTCGGTGGTCTCTTGGAATCCAGTTCAGAATTTCTGTTGTCCATCGTTGATCAGTTCTTCTTGCAATATGCCCAGCCCATCGCCATTTCAGCCCTTTTACTTTAACAATGATGTCCTCTACTCTAGTTTGCTCTCTCACCCAAGTGTTTCTTTTTCGATCTCTCCTAGTTATTCCAAGCATGCACCTCTCCATGCTCCTTTGCGTTGTCTGTAACTTTCGTATTGCTCCAACTGTTAGACTCCATGTCTCTGATCCATAAGAGAGGACTGGCAATACACACTGGTTGAAGACCTTTCTTTTTAGACACAAAGGCAATTTCCCCTTCAGGATAAAACTGTTTCTTCCAAATGCACTCCAGCCAAGTTTAATACGTCTGTTGAGTTCTTTCATAATGTTGCCATCCATTGAAATCAGCTGGCCAAGGTAAATATATGAATCAGCAATTTCTAGCTCAATGTTGTCAACTTGTATTTTTGTTTCCTCTACAAAATTATTGAACATGATCTTAGTTTTTTGTAGGTTCATCTTGAGTCCAACTTCTTTACTTCTAGTTGAGAGCTCCTGTACCATGTCTTGGAGTTCTGATGGGTTCGTTGAAAAAATAACAATGTCATCAGCAAACCGCAGATGATTTAAATATTCACCATTTATTTTTATTCCCTTGTTATTCCAATTTATCTGCTGAAAAATCATCTGTAAAGCTGAAGTAAAAAGTTTTGGAGAAATGGTATCTCCCTGCCTCACACCTTTACCAATTTTGATAGCTTCGGTATCTTTATGTAACCGAAATTTTGCACTTGCATTTTTATACACACGTTTCACCATGTCAATGTACACATCCTCAATGTCTGTTGATCTTAAAGAGTTGATGACTGCTGATGTTTTAATAGAGTCAAAGGCCTTCTCATAGTCAATAAATGCCACACACAATGGAAGTTCATATTCATGTGTTCTTTCAATTAATTCTCTTAATACTTGAATATGGTCCACTGTACTGAATCCACTTCGAAATCCAGCTTGTTCTCTTGGTTGAGCTGCATCTAATTTTTTCTGCAGGCGATGTGTTAGCACTTTTGTGAAGATTTTATAAATAGCAGGTAACAAGCTAATTGGTCGGTAATTTTTCAAATCCTCTTTATCACCTTTTTTATGCAAAAGAATTACTGTTGCAGAATCCCATTGGTTTGGTATGTTACCGCTGTTAAGACATTTGGTAAAGAATTTTGCAAGTATGTCTTCTACATATTCTCCAGCTTCTTTTAGGATATCTAATGTAATACCATCATCACCAGGGGCTCTTCCTTTCTTCATACTTTTTATTGCAAATGAAACTTCTTCTTTTAAGATTTTAGGAGCTGTTCCTTCGACTATCTCAGAGTCTTCGTTTAATCCACTGTTTCCCTCATACAGCTTTCTGTAGAATTCTTCAACTCTTCTAAGTATTTCTTCCCTATTTCTTGTTACAGTGCCATCCTCTCCTTTTAATGCAATGATGTGTTTCTTCCCAATAGACAAACTCCCTTTAACA
>QLNU02013886.1:0-16956 GCA_006491805.2 Dysdera silvatica
GATCATGTTCCAAAGGGTAAAAATCAATAAGTTTTCTGATATTGTAAAGTTAGATTACCCTGAACATAACTACAATACACGTTTTGGAAATAAACCTAGGGCTGCAAAGTGCAATTATTTACTAAAACATATAAATACAATGTGTCCTAAACTTTGGAACGAAATACCTGATTATTTAAGATATGGAAATAAAGTCAATAGTTTTAAAAAGAAATTAAAATATTTCCCGTCTTCACACTCTTTAAATATGGAATTGTAAATTTGACTTCTTTTGCTTGATTAATGTTTGGACGGCAAAGACAGTTGCGATGTAAGAAATTCATGTGCTTGTCAGGTAGCATAAATGTGACCTTTAAACATGGTATCCCCTCAATTGCTTATCGAATGTGTATGGAAATTTGTGTAAAATTAGTAAGTATAAATTGCAAATTTGAATGTTAGTTAAGTGTTTGTACTGCATCGTTCATTAGATTTTAGAGTTATTGTGTTGTATTTTTATAGGTATTTTGTAGTCAATTGGAAAATAAAAATTTCAGCTCAAAATATTGGTATCTTGGGGTTTCACATCTCCACCATATTTATACAGACTTTTTTAAGTTATTTTATGCTTTTTTCATGAATTACTTTGTCAAAAACGCTAGTGTCAGGGAGAGAAATTGCTTCCCACACCCAAATGGCAAACCTAACTTAAAAAAATGCTATTAAATGGCAACACGGGTTCTAGTCAGACTCCAGGTAATCGTAATTAAGTGATTATAATCGATTGTTATCGATTACATTTTCGCGTAATCATATGTGTATCCTTAATCGAATGTTTTTGAAGTAACTGTATAATATAATAATGTAAGTAGTATATATTATACAATAATATAAGTAGATGTATAATATAATCATAATTACATTTTTAAATTTCCTTTAATCCTAATAATAATCATTTTTTGAAATTTTTAGATAATCTTAACCATAATCGCTATGGTTGTAATCGTAATCACCATAATTAATTGGTAGTTCTGTATGTTTTATCAATCGTGTTTTATGTTGGACTAAGATGATTTCAACTGGACTTGAAATTCAACTAGATAATTCAACTGGACTAGATAATTCAACTGGACTAGATAATTCAACTAGACTTCTTGTAGTGTTTATGGAACTTCAGTACACTTAAAGAGACAGTTTTACTCACATATGCTAATTTAAGGAAGAATTTGTTTTGAGTCAGAAATGGGTCGTTGTCGAAAGGAAACAAAGAAGATCCATCGAACAAAGGCATCAGCGAAATTTTCTTGCGACATTTCAAGAATTTGGAAGAAAGCTTTCATATCTATGGTGAGTCAACAAGAAATTATTCGTATCAGAAGAAATTACAATGCAAGATATAAGAACGTAAAAATAATACTAAATTCTCGGAATGCTGGAGATGGAGAGGCTGATAAAAGAAAGATTTCTTCAACCATGCAAATAGTACTCTGTTTGGAATTTCTGCATGCAAATGTTTTAATTGCGTCTTGAACTCTTTGTTGGTCATAAACTGCATTGGTTGTATGCTTGTTGCGCACCAACAAAGTGCCTCCTCCCCATCTTTCAGAGAAGATTGGTGGAAAGACATCTAGACCACAACGATTTTCTAGAACAATAGAAAAATCCATGGAAACGTGTAAAACCCTTGCCATAACAGGTTAGGTCCCTATTCCAGTTAATGTGTCTGGAATTGACAAAAAAGACCCCCGTTCAGACCAAAAATACTTCCATATTTCTAGGGCAGTATCCTGTGGGGTCTCCTCCAGACTTAATAAACAGGAGTCCTGGAAAGATGGCCCATTGAAAATGGCTCATCATAGCCAACAGAATCCTTCGTCTTTACTTATCAACAGCAGAACCACCAGATGACTTGAAGCTCCTGGCAGAATGTGTTATTAAAGTTTATATGCCATTCTGGTTTGAAATAAAGAATATCCCGAGAGCAACCCATGGAGCATGTCATCTTCAAGGAATGATCAAGAAAAGTTCATTTTGGCCAAAAGAGTTTAAGGCAATCGTTCAAGAAGTTATTCAGAGGCACTCTCAGTTTTCTCACTCTGAAAATATTGTGTTGGCGATGATTTAAGGTGACAGTACATATTCGAGAACTTGGCTTTAGAAGAATACTCAAAGCAAGAAAAACTGATTGGAAAGGGAAAATACGTCAATCTGAGCTACCCAAATTGATTTTTAAAGCAGTGGAGTATTTTGAGATGATTCGCTGGGACAATCCTTTGGAACTACCGGCTACCTTGAGCCTCAGCGACGAAGATAAAACAACATTGATCAGAAATGGTTCACAGTTTGAAATAGGGAATTCCCTTGCCATTCTCAAGGAGTAGATGGACATGTGAGACTGGTGACAGAAGCACCATTGCCAACATCTGGTGCAGGAGCCATGGATGGATTCATACATAGCCGAATCAAGTTGCGGAACGAACTTTCGAAGTTCGACACCCAGACAAATTTCGTCAGACCTCCTGTGGAACCTGAAGATGACGAGGAACTTGTTTGTAGTTTCCTTTTTACCAATTGGAACCATACGTGGAGCCTGGTAACAAAAATATCGGGAAAAAAAATAGTTTGATGTTTTCACTGTTTGACATTAATAATACTTTTTTTTTATCTCGTGTAGAATCTGAGAACGACGAGTGATTGAGTTGGAATTATTTCACCAAACAGAACAATCTGTTGGGTCAAAAAAAAAGATTTTATGGCCTTTTTCACTCCACCCTAATATATACGTATTTAGATTTGTTTACCAACGTAACACACGGATTCGAATCTCATTGCTTTTTAAAATACGCAAATGTATTTATTTACGTTTTGAATATATAAAAGTAAAGCAATTGTACTTGGTAAAGAGAAATTATTTATTAAAAAATCTGTTCAACTATTATGAAATGATATATAGTTTTTATTATTGAGTATGAATTTTTCATATTTGACACTGAATTAGGCTTACACAAGCATTAGATGATATATTGAACAACAAATAATGGGAACCCTTAATAATAAAACGATTGAAAGAGCTAAAATACAAAAAAAATTCACTGAGATTTACCTATGCGTGACAAACTGCTAATAAGAAACAAAAAATTAGGATACAGCCCTTCAAGATGGCGGATACGGTCTTTACGGATACGTGAATCCACGAGGTTGGACAAGTTAAGAAATCCAATAAACGTAACGAACATTTCAAACGCACACAAAGGATTAGAAATGGATTACAGAGAAAAAATTGGATTACACAAAAAATGGATTTGGTTTGTTTTGTTTACGGCTCAAAGACTACAGTGGTCATGCTGCGCCGGGACCTACTGTTTTCCGAGGAATCCGAACCTCTTAAGGCCTAGGGAACCAAACCCCGGACTACAGTGAGCAGTGCGATCTTTATGAGATCTCTGAGTAAGCGTTCTTTTTGCACTGCTGGGAGTCGAACCCGGATTAGCGGCGCACTAGGAGAACGCGTTACCACACTGCGCCACAAAAAAGAAATGGATTATACAAGAAAAACTATATAAGACAGAAAGGTTGTTTTGCATTACCACGATTTGCGACGCAAATAGAAATAATTAAAGAAAAGAAAATGTAGGAATAATTATTTGACTAGCAAGTAGCAGTTAAAAAAAAAGATGGGGGGATCACTGCTTAGGGAAGGGGCTCATGTTCCATATTGGGTATCAAGGTACAATTTTCTTTAACGCCGCACCACACACATATATGATGAATTTTGTTACTGAAATGCCTCCATGCCCAACTATAATTTCTAAATTGCCCCGTAAACGTAGATAAAAGTTTCAAAATTATCATGGGGCAAACATGAATCTTTATAGCAGTGGTTTCCAACCTTTCAAGCCGACCTATTTTATGCAGTCAAGTAACCGCGACCTATAGTAACTGCAAAACTCTGCGACCCCTCTCTGCCACCGCCACATTTGTATAATAAAGACATTTTAATAGAGTAAAGAAAACGCATTAAATATAAAATTATATTATATGGATTATATATTGGCTATATATATATTAACGTATATTATAGATATAAATGTTAACAGCCAATATGCATCCAATTTGACCGAAATATAAAGCGTTGGAACATTTAAGCGAAATTTCTAAAAAAATAATTGCAAAAATTTCCTGACTCCGAGAAACTGGTTTGCGACACTCAGGTTAGGAACCACTGCTTTATATATTGCATGTAAAATTGCAATTTCTATTTCAAACTATGAGGGTTTGGGGCCCACAAGGCCACATAACTCTACGCCTCTCCTCATGCTGAACTCAAGTCAGACTATAAACAATGCGATTGCAATTGCGATACCCATTGCCTCACCAAACTTCGGTGACTCCCAAGCGTGTTTATGCCACGTAAGGAACATCAATTTTGAATGTGCAAAAAAAAAAAAAATTGTGGTCAGTTAAGGTCCCAACAGTTACATGGCCCATCGTATTTTGAGCGTAACTGACTCAATGCCGACCACATAATGTTGAGGTCAATTAGGTATGATTTTTTTTAAATTTTTTTAATCCTAAGAGTCCAAAATTGTCACCTTCCTTAAGGGGCCTACAAACGCTCGGAACACCTCTCGGACCTCAACCGTTTTCACCCGTCCGGGGCATCGATAGACGACGTTTAAAGCATTATTAGTGCCACGTAGTCCACTCAAACCCATAGCTAAACGCTTGTTACAAGAGGGTCTCTGAAAGTTACAGGAGAGACTCAAAAAGTTACAGGTGAGACTCAAAAAGTTACAGGGAACTTAAAATTAGGTAATGTTTTAACCCTCAAGTACCGATGTTGAAAGTAACTACCAACCCTCGGTCTCTTAGAGCGCCATTTTATTTTATTTTTTTTTTTAAGTTTTTTATTTTTTAGGTTTTTTTTACGATTGGGATAATATTTCTAGGTACAAATACAGACAAGAAATGTGATATACTAAAAAATTTAAATTCATTATGCAGTTTAACAACGTTTTTATATGCAAAATGCGGGAATCGTGCGTGATTAAACATATAAAGTAAAATGAAATGGTATGAAGAAACTACACTAACAAATTGCCACTAAATATATCGTTTTATCAAGTTCACACATCTGTTAGCAAAGGTAAACAAAAATCTATTCCTTCTAAAAAACTGCTAGTCACAAAAAAGTACAAAATTAACTGCAGTTTTTACATATATTCAGTGAACATTGGAGACAGATTGGATTCTTGCACGAGATATATATATTGAGTCTTCCTTTTCTTTTGACAAGGACATAATGAACATGTTTTCCGTTTTTTAAGTCTAGCTTCGTCGTTGTTACCCACTTGCTCTTGGGCCAAATTGGAGCATCCCGAATTGATAAAATACGTCGTATGCTCATACGAAATTCACGGTTCAAGGAAATATTCCCTTCCCTTCGTTCCATTTGTGGCATTACTAATGCATATGCTAGATCCTTCATAAATTCTAATCGACTTTGTTCGGGATTATCTCTAAAACTACTATATAGTATATACGCATTTATAGCATTGATGTCTATAATTCTGAAAAAGACAGCTATTTGCCATCTTCTAGTTCGTCTTCCTGTACAATATTTATAGCATTTCTCATCGAGAGGGTCCACTCTTACCTAAGTACCATTATAATGAGTAATTATCTCCTGTTTCCCAGAGTTTTCATCGGTGGAGGTTGTGTGATGCATGGAACTAACTAGAATGACCGTTTTCGACTGCTTGGTATATGTGAAACTATCGTACTCTGTTTGGTAAAACCATATATTGCCCAGCCTTCTTCTCTAGATCGATTTGGGAGGAACTCGGGTGGGATTTCCCTTTCATTCTTTTTAAGGGTCTGAAAGTAAGTGAGTCCTCTTAGAATATCTACCAGTTCAGTGGACGAAAACCAGTTGTCTTCCATAATGTTTCATAATTAGTATTATATATGGGAGCTGCCTGACGTAAAACAGACTGTGTAGGTTTCAGATATTTCTTTTCTTCATCTGTTAGAGTCTAACCGTGCGAATTTTTTCCAGTGCATAAATAACCATTATAAAAATAATAGCCCTTACGGACGCTAGAAGTCATTAATTTTATGCCGTATTTCGCTGGTTTGCTAGGCATATATATATATACCGGATTTACATCTTCCCCTGAAGCTAATCAACATCTCATCTATGGTAGTATTTGTAACCAAAGTGTATGTTTTTCGACAATTTCTAACAAATTCGTAAAACAACTGAGAAATTGATGCGTCTACATCAGCCTTAAGCCTTTCTTTTCTATCATCTGAATTATAAAGTCCCAATGAAGATAGTAGTACTGAAAACCTATTTTAATTTATAACACATCGAAATATATCGCGACGGGAACAATCGATAGCAAACAAGGCTTTGATGTCTTCATGATTTGATTTGAAAACCGCAGTGAAAAGAAGATCAATGAATGCTTTTAACTCTGTCATGTCTATATTCTTCAATTTACTCATCAGAATTTTTATATTTTATTCTCTCTTTTTCTATAAGTTGGTTTGTCCACCGCATAATGTCTCCAAGCATTTCATCACTCATAACTCCAAATATCAGCTGACGCTTTAGTGGATTCTTGTCGAACTAGTTGACGTAAACCTGCCAGTTGCATGACGATGTTATGTTGTTGGGTTCTACTCCTATTCACAAAAGCTTTGGAGGACCATTTGTAACTACTTTTTCCATAATAACTTTTCTTTATGGGACTATCTTCTTCTGATAAGCTTTCCTTTTCTAACCGTTTGGTCATCCAGTTTGTCATTTTCGTCATTCACCTCGTTTTCTTCTTCTTGCTCTGTATAGGTATCATGTTCACTTGCACAATCTTCCGAATCAATACCACTCCTGTCACTCTCAGCGTCTTCAAACCACCCCATACACGTTTCTTCAAAATTAAGATTACCCCACCGCACGTTCCCAGAAGATCCAGCGATAGAACTCATTTTTATTTACACAAAATACTACGTTATAGTTTGCATTCCGTGATGGAAAAAGTCACGCAAATACCGACCATCGGTCTGAGAGACTGCTTTCAAACCACCATTTTATAACAAATAAGAAAATACGTCCGTAACGCTATGCGTCTGCTAAACGACTGCTTAATATCTAACTTAAAGGTAGATGAAACGCCATCTCCCTGAGATTATTCAAACTTGCAAAACCAAAAATTTATAAGGTAGCAACGGTCTGCCAGACAGACGATCGGTAGTTGAGGGTTAATGTAGTTTATTAATATATTTGATATTTGCGTTTAATAATTGATAAACTAAAAAATTAATATTGTGGATAAGATCGAATGCCTTGTACAACTATCCACGAAATTTAATTGGGATGATTATATACACTATGTATTTTTTTTTTTTTGCGGTAAATTTTTACCTAATCTACTCTAATTCCTATGCTTTTACTTATTTATATATATATTTATATATCATCATCATCGTCATCATATTCAACCATTATCTATCCACTGCTGGATGAAGGTCTCTCCAAATGCTTTCCACACAAGTCTATCCTGGGCCATTCGTTTCCACGTCACCCCAACCTGTTTTCTTATTTCATCCACCCATCTAGTTTGAGGACGTTTTCTAGGTCTTCGGTGGTCTCTTGGAATCCAGTTCAGAATTTCTGTTGTCCATCGTTGATCAGTTCTTCTTGCAATATGCCCAGCCCATCGCCATTTCAGTCCTTTTACTTTAACAATGATGTCCTCTACTCTAGTTTGCTCTCTCACCCAAGTGTTTCTTTTTCGATCTCTCCTAGTTATTCCAAGCATGCACCTCTCCATGCTCCTTTGCGTTGTCTGTAACTTTCGTATTGCTCCAACTGTTAGACTCCATGTCTCTGATCCATAAGAGAGGACTGGCAATACACACTGGTTGAAGACTTTTAGAAAAGAGGTTGGGGTGACGTGGAAACGAATGGCCCAGGATAGACTTGTGTGGAAAGCATTTGGAGAGACCTTCATCCAGCAGTGGATAGATAATGGTTGAATATGATGATGATATATATATATATAAAGTAAAAGCATAGGAATTTGAGAAGATTAGGTAAAAATTTACCACAAAAGATAATAATAGAACTATACGATTCATTGATAAACAGCCATCTGATTTACTGTAATAGTGTTTGGGTAATTTGGTCATAGTTAATAAAAACATATTAAGAAACTTACAACACAAGGCAATCGGAATAACAGATCGCAAATAAAAAATGCTTTACCGCAGTATAACATTCTTCCCATCGCGAACAAATTTACAAATATGACATCTTGGTCAAAATGTATGAGAGGATAAAGGATAACAAAAAACACATTGAAACTTATTCTCAGAATATCAATAAGTTTCAATGTCAAGAGATAGGGAAAGATGTCGAAACTTCATTGAATCGTCAATGCCAAAAATAAGAACGGAAATAGGAAGGGGCAGTATTATTTATATAGAACCTAAATTTCGGAATGAGTTGCCAGATGCATTAAAGAACTTAAATAATATTGGAAAATTTAAAAAGGACCTAAAAAAATAGCTAATAATGTAGATGTAAAATAAGTGGAAAAAATTAAAAAATGAAGCGGAGAAAAATAACGAGTATTAATGGGATAATTAATAGCTTGTGAAATATCCAAGCAGCTGTTTCAATATTTTTTTAACAATAATGTCGATTGCAGGTGGTTATGATATTTAAATTCAAGGTCCCAAGTCCGTTATATCTAATGATATTTTCTTGGGACCTTTCCGGATGCGGTCACGTTTTTTTTCCTTCTTTTGCTGCGCTCTATACTGACCGTTTGTATGACCGTACCGGAGAAAAATAAACAAAGGTGTATTATTATTATTATATTAAATATCTAAGTGGACTAATATACTTATCATTAATTAATAAATTTCTTATCGTAAACTTCTGCATTGAAAAATCAAGGGGTACACTAAAATTTATATAATTTCCCTTATCGTAGAGTAGATGAGAGCTTAAACGTCTGTAAAATACATGCTGTACTATCTATTCACGGAAAGTCCGATGGTATAGTTAGAAATAACGGGAGGTGACGTCACAAACCGGCTAGTCTCTTAGAGCAGAGTAGGGCCCCAATCTCAGAACTTGTTTTTGGCCGTCGTCAACAAACAAGTGTAGAATTTGGGATCCTACATTGCTGTAAGCTTCTAGCCAGTTTGTGACGTCACCTCACGTTACTTCTAACTGTACCATCGGACTTCTTTTCGTGAACAGATGGTGCATAAAATCTTCCGCAGAAATCTATTCTGAATATTATATTTGTAAGGTCAAAGCACAATTTCTATTGTCACGTATGATTTTATACAATAAACAATTTTTAATAAAATTCTAAAATAATTTAACTATTTTCCAGGGTGTTTACCCCACTTAGTATCGGTCTGGCTACGGTTATGGGTCATCCACTAGCACTTGAAACCGATCGAATGTTTTTCAATCTTGCTCCCGCCGCCTGTGCAATATCATAATCAATCAATTTCATCATTTACGCGTTCCAATCGGCTTATACAGATCGACCTATCCTATCAGCCAGAACGTTTGCGAGCCTACTTATTTAACCTGTTAACTGGGTATGACGACATTTTTCGTCATGCCCGGAAGACTACCAAAATGCAAATGACATTTTTCGTCATTAAAATTAACCGTATTATGTTGAACGCATTACGTTTTATGTAGTTCTTATATATTTAATCCTAGCGTGATGGTGTGATGACATTACTTATCACTGTGAAAAAAAGTCCCCAGTGTGAAACGAGTTTCACAAAATTTTATTCCCCGATTAACATGTCAATTGGCATTTTTATGGCTTAACAGAAAATGCCATGTCGCGTCCTACGCTCTTTAGAAAAGAGGAGGCACCATGAAGGATAAAATAGGGATCATTTTCTGCATTTCTATGCTTTCTGATTCAAACTATAATTGCTTGTTGCTTAACAAGGTCAAAGTTAAAAAAAAAAATTGTTTTGGACGTTAGGTCAAAAGCGTTTGAGTCAGCTAAATTGTTGTGGTGTAATGACGAGAAAGGTCATGCTGCTCCATATGAGGTTAAATAGCAAGGAGACGCCACAGAAAAGAGGAGCCGTGCGTCTAACAAAACCAGTTGGCCTATAAGAGGGGCAGCTTGAATACTTGAAACGAACGAAACGGTTACCACAGCAGGTTTTGAATTTCAATTCAATGAATGGAAGACTTAAAGGCAGAATTAAGAAAAAACGTTTGAGTAGCAAATGGAGTTGGAACAGATACATTTGACTTAACCTATACAGTGAAAAAATATATTCTCAATGTCTGTTAATTCGAAAACATATTGTGCTGTTCCATAATACTATTAATGTAATAAAATTACATATGAATAATAATTTATCATAACAGATGAAGGACTGCTGCTAAAGCGACCGAAAGCCTCAGTGATCTATTTCATTTGCTATATTACCAGAGTTGTTTAACCTTTTGTGTGTAAAATAATTAATACTGGTAAATGCGTTTGCTTAAGTGCAGTAAAGGTCATGAAATTATATTAAGTAAATTTTGTTTTAATTGAATATCATTTTGTTAATTAACCAGTAACGCTTTATAAATTATAATTAACTATATTTTAATCAAGATAAGGACGTCATTCATCTATGGTTTCCTTATTAAGAATTAAGGCATCGTAAAATTTTACAAACTTATTGAAAATAGTTTCAAGATTTTACAACCGTATGGAAAACAGTTTCAAGATTTTACAACCGTATGGAAAACATTTTCAAGATTTTACAACCGTATGGAAAACATTTTCAAGATTTTACAACCGTATGGAAAACATTTTCAAGATTTTACAACCGTATGGAAAACAGTTTCAAAATTTTACAACCATAATCTAATCAGCGTCTAATAAATGCTTTATTCTTAACTCCCTAATGATGATGGTTAGTCCAAAGCTAGTCAAAACCGCTGTAGGATTTCTTTCATCATATCGTCATCAAAATCAGTGGCGTAGGCAGCCTTAAGGTCTGGCAGGATCTATAGCCCCAACACAATTCTCCAAAACCAGTAGAGTAGCAATTCAAAAATTATGGGGGTTTAAAGAAGCTTTAGAGAAGATTATGCGATGGAGAAATGTTTTACATCCAATGGGTTTATCCAAAAGCCCCTCTCCTCCGCCATTTTTTCCATTTATAGCATTTGTTTTTCAACAACGTTTACAACACCAGTAAGGCTAAGATATTTTAGCCCCCCCTCTCGTTAAGTACAACGACTAACATTTGGTCAATGGCAGTAGTTGGAGTGAGCAGCCCTCAAGGAATTCAAGCCCCTTCTCATTAACTATCAAAGGGCTCAAAGAATCCGCCCCCCACACAGCTACCAAGGCAATGTTTTCCTTTCGAAGTTAGCTAATTCAACGTGATCGTTTTAAAGCTACCCGAGTCTCACCCACTCCCCCATATATTTGAATTATCCTCTCCACCAATGGTGATATAATTCTGAATACAAAACCGTAATTTGATGATATTTAAAGACTTAAAAATTATTAAAGCTATTTTATTATTGAAGACGTTCTCAAATTCTGGAGTTCACAACCTTCAGGGTGGTGGGGTGGTCAACATTTGCTCAAAGAAGTGCTAGACGTTTTTCATACATGAAACTATTATAAACTAAACTATTTTTAACTTGAGCCATGGGCACCCATAGGGGTACCTCTGGAGGGGCTGAGAAAAATTACCTCCTTCTCAAAGCTGTTGAAAATTTTAGTCAATGTACAAGATACAAGAACCGTACAAAAATAATTGATATTGCTTGACAATTAGTAATGAGCCAAAAGTACCCTGTTTTAAAATGTGACTGTGAAACTTTTGAAGGTAAATTCAATAAAAAGGGTCGGCGAATCAAATTTTAAACTGCTATGGCGCTCAATCCTGCTCCCCATATGGGCGCTGTCATGAGCATTTCCAATACTTCATTACATAATAGACTTTGCCGCCACGTGTCAAAAGGGAGGCTCACCTTCGCTAGAGCAAACGAAAGGGACTTCTCCTCCTACAGCCATAAGACGTAGAGGCAACAGCGGGCACTTCTTGCCGCCTCCTCCCCACATAAGACGTAGAGGCAACAAAGGGCACTTTGCCGCCTCCTCACAGCCATAAGACGTAGGAGGCAAACAAAGGCACTTTGGCCGCCTCCCCACAGCCATAAGACGGTGGAGGCAACAGCGGCACTTTGCCGCCTCCACAGCTATAAGACGTAGGAGGCAACAAAGGCACTTTGCCTCCCATTAAAGTTATAAGATCGCAAGAGGCAACAAAAGGAACTTTCCCTCCTACAGCCGCAAGACGTAGGAGGCAACAAAGGGCACTTTGCCTCCCACAGCAGTAAGACGTAGGAGGCAACAAAAAGGACTTCCCTCCTACAGCCATAAGACGTAACGATCTCAGACCACACAAAGAAGTGCGGTAACTTAGAAACATTTAAAAGGACGAATGTCTAAGGAAAGATACCTTCTTACAAAGTGGTTGAAGTTTTTGAAAGAAATAACATCCTTACAGGAGAGAGAAAGTTCAAGGATGTCTTCTGAAACCATATTCATGCATTTTTACTGGAAAGATGCGAAGTTGAAAAAGCGTAATTTTATGGGGTTTTTTTTGACCAGTTTTCTGTTGTATGGAAGTTTAAAGTGATAAGTTTCGAGCAGTAACTATTCTGAGATTTACAGCGGCACGTGACCAGAGACAGAGATCAGCCAGATGGTTGAAAAAGGGTCTTCCTGAATTTCAACTCTCGTGACGTAATAATTTTGAACTCAATGCTGATTTGGTGAAAATTTTGCCTTTCATCCCAAAAATCCAATGGTCATCGAAACATGGAAATAAAACGCCATTTTCACGCGGGAATCGTTACACGGTTAAAAATGGGTTCTCAAAAACAAGTAGAAAGTACTCATTTTTGAGTACATCCCAGGTTCATAATAGCTCAGAGTAGGAGTGTCTCAATTTTGAAAAACGCATGTACTCATTTTTGAGTACCAACAAGGGATCAATTTTGAGTATGTTTAGTTTCAAATTTTAGACTATTTTAAGCCCACGCGTACTCATTTTTGAGTACACAAGGGATTCAATTTTAAGTACGTTGATTTTTAAATTGCGTACTCATTTTCGAGTAATAATTTTTTCGACATACTCATTGGATATATTTAAACGCTTGACGTGTAACGTTACTTATTACTTATTAAATAAAAAATATTTGTAGGCAACAACGTATTTATATGTTTAAAAAAATTTTTTTGCACACATGACCTTAATAATTCAAAAAAACTTTTGAATATATTGATAATAAAATGTATAAGAGTATATATATTTTTAAAATTTTATGCAATTTAGTATAGAAGTTTTTGAGAAAATGTACTTTGATTGAAAAAAATATTTTTTCCATCAAAGAACATTTCTTCAAAATTTTTTTTACCAAAGTGCATAAAATTTTATAAATATTTATATCTTAGACTGTACACATTTTACATATTCCGAAGATCTTTTGAATAATTAATGTCAAATTTTTGCAAAAAATCATCTTTTTTTAAACAAATATATTGTGGCATATAAATATTTTTTATTT
The DNA here is from genome assembly GCA_006491805.2 of Dysdera silvatica. Classification (NCBI taxonomy): domain Eukaryota; kingdom Metazoa; phylum Arthropoda; class Arachnida; order Araneae; family Dysderidae; genus Dysdera; species Dysdera silvatica. The sequence goes on from QLNU02013886.1 coordinate 13,625, forward strand.
AATAAGTAATGAAGATATTATTCAGCAGAACTTCAGATTTACTGGGCAACAATATCAAAATTTTAAATCCCTAAAAACTTAACCCCTTTCGTTCGTCTTTAATAATAATATAATAAATATAATAAAAATAAAATAATAATATAATATAATAAAAATAAAATAATGAATATAACAATATAAATATAATAAAAATAATAAATATAATAATAATAATATAATTGTTTAAGAATCTTCTTCATTAGATGGATATTCATGATTAAGTGGTGGCAAACGTTAATCAGCACTGTATCACGACTGATCAATCTTCTGAATAAGGTTTGCAAAGACGAATCGAAACACAGCCGTAGCAATTCCAAAATTATGAGGAGCTCTAATATCTTTAAAAAGATTGCGTGGTTCGGCATTGATGATGATGATGATAATAAATTGATCAGTGGGGTGGTTTGGGAAGGGTGGCCGCCGGAGGCGGCGCTGTAATCCCAGACAGGACGCTTAAACAGCGCAACCAGACGCCTAGGCGGCTGGGTAGGGAATGGGGGTATTCAAGAGTCGACCATACACTGCACGCTCGCATAAATGTTATAATTTAACGATTCAACATTGAAAGGGGAAAATGTGCTTTGATATATTGGATGAAAGGGGCTTGAGCCTCCTGCGCACACTCTCCACTGAGCTAAAGTATCAAGTTTTTAAGAATTTAAAACTTCAATAGCGCCACATAGTTCTTAACCCAAAAATCATATCCAAATCGTTTCATTGTTAAGTAAAGTTGTTTAATTTGGTTGCCTTAACCCTTTATTTAATGGAGGGACTTTGAAACACCGGCAGCTTTACTATCCCCACATTTACTGAACATTACTTTCCCCACCTCTATTTACTGGTGACATTTAATAAACATTATGATAGTGACATGGCTATCATGAAGAAAATCATTGAGAGTATACAGTGCTATCTTAATTAGAGAGCATTGAAACTGCGGGATTACTGGACTTGGTGACGTCATCGCGCCGCCCTGACTGGCATTTAACTGGTCGTCTATCGTATACCCAAGCCCAAGGTGGCACTTTCATCAGTTTTTCACTCCTTTCCTGGGCGTACGCAGGATATTATTTTGATGCTTGGTGGGGTTCAGAGAGTTTTCCTCGTTTGTTTCCATTCAAGTTTGTAAATTACTAGAAAAAAAAAAGCTGAACTTCGTTGAAAGTTGCTCAAAAAAACAGCAAATACAAAAGCTTTCTTGAGACCTTGAGAGTACACAGCGCATGCTCCGTATTTTTCCAAATTTCTTTAAGTACGCGGCGCACACAGCGCGTACCCTTTAGGGACAGCCCTGGACATTTAGGAGATGTATAAATGTTACCTGATAATGTAATTTAAAATTTAACAAAATGCTTAGAAACATTTTGAAAATTCAGTAAACAAAGGGTTACTAAATTCCTTAATTTATTTATTTAGTGGTTTGATTTTTTGTTTCAGTTGTCAGGTTGTTTAATTTAGCTGCTGCATTTAGTTTATATTTCCCTTTTAGAAACTGAAGCATCATTGCACTCGATCCGGTTAATTACCCGTGCGAAACATTTTAAAACAATCCAACTCCTAAATTGAAATTGGAAAAAATTTAATAAAAATAAAAAGCATAATTAAAAAGGGAAAAAACACTCGCATTCGGACGCGATGGCGTGCGTGCCGCTTCATCGTAAATTGTCGCCGTTTGAGTGCCTGTATCATAAAAGAATAAAAATTGGCGAAAAAAATGGTGTTTTGGCGTGTTTATAGATCTCGAATTTTTGATCGTCAGCTGGACCTGTTCCCATCGTTGCCTCGATCCGACTCTAAGCCTCTCTATTTCCTAAAAAGGGACAAAATCGCAATGCACCTGTACTTTTTCTGCTAACTTAAACCACGTTTTTGCTGAATCGATAAGAGGGATGGAAAACGATGGGATCCGCACGAAAAACGATGAATCGCCAAAAATGGACACTGCGTTCGCAAAATTTGTAGGGTTGGCCAATTGCAGTTAAATTGGACAATAGACTGCTTTGTTAGTTTGTTTTTTCGATCACAGATTGGGGACCAATTCGATATTGATATTGTACGTTACGTAACCAGATTGGCATGTTGTCAAAAACGTGCACGAAACTTTAGGCATGTTTTTGCTATGATACCAGGATGAAGACAAGGCAAAACTGTCCACGGAATGAGCCATTGAACGATTTTTCCCCTTCAAACAATGATAGATCAAAGCATTAGGTGAATCGTTCGGTCTGTAACCATGTAACCATGGACTACAAAAGCAGGGTTGTAGAAATTTAAAAAAAAAAAAAAAAAGAAGAGTAAAATCAGGATTTATAAAAAAAAAATACGATCTGCAAAACTTATGTACAAGAAAACAACCGAAAAATCAAACGTGATTAATTACTTCACAAACAGAGACTTAAAGCAACATATCCCATCCTGTAAATTCCGTAAACAACGTATTTTCTTTTGTTTCCATAAACTATAATTTAAATCATAACGTAATTAAAATAATTATATATGATTAATACTATAATTATATGTAATTAATACTATAATTATATGTAATTAATACTATAATTATATATTAGCATAAATATATGGTTAATACTATGGTATAACATAATTAATGCTATAATTATATATGGTTAATACTATAATTATATGTGATTACTATTATATTTATATATAATTAATACTATATTTGTATGAGTAATACTATATTTAATACGTAATTGATGCTATATTTATTACATGATTTATACTATAGTTTATAACAAGACGATATTAGCAGGAAATTCCACAACTATAAGATTAAAGAATATAATATTTAAGAAGAGAGAGAGAAGACAGGGAGATGGAAAGGGTGGTAACCGCATGTGGCACTGTAATCCCAGACATGGCGCACAGTCTGCGCCAAGCACGTATGTAAGTGGGGAGTTCTTGAGTTCACCCCACCCCTTTAGTTAATATAATGGCCGACGTTAAGAAAGTCAAGTACATAAAACGAAAATCAAATTACTGTAAAAATAATAAAAATAAACTGAAAAAATTAGAAAGTTTGAATTTCGCGCATGATTAACAGAATAATTTGGAACGGGACAGAACGCGGCGCCTTCAGACCTTATGGACCAATCTGGAACATTGCAGATGGCCATCACTGCGCGTGCCCATCGACAATCAGCAGACAACTGGAAATTTCCAGAATTGTTTATGTCTCTTTATAAGCAATTCTCTTATGGACCAATCTGAAACATTGTAGATGGCCATCACTGCGCGGACCCATCGACAATCAGCAGACAACCAGAAATTTCCAG
>QLNU02013889.1:6447-19962 GCA_006491805.2 Dysdera silvatica
CAGTAGGGAGTGTGCTCTCCACGGATACTAATGTACGTTTCCCACTAATCTGTGGGGATGTGATCCCATTCGTTCTTCAAGGCAATTCCTATAGAATGAACCTAATATCCGTCTGGGATTACAGCGCCGCCTCCGGCGGCCACCCTTCCCAATGAAACCCTTGCACAATCCTCCTCCTCTTCCTGAACCTAATATCCTATAGAGTTCGGGGAGAAAGGTTTCTTTGCGCCATATGTTTACCAGGCCATGCTTTATGGGATTCGAGTCTGAAGAGTGAACAGACCATGTCATGCACTCAATATTTTCGCTTTCCAGTATTTTAGATACCCAAGATCATAGGCGTAACTACGACATTTTTCGGGGGGGGGGGAATGGCCCCCATAAAATGCTTATCGGTTTTTTCATCGACATTTTCAAAAATTTATTGATAATCCCTATTCCCAGAAAAAGTATATATATTCGCCTATACCACTATATCGGAATATCGATACATCTGCTATTTCTAAACATCCCTAATTTTAAAGAATCAACTTCTAAGTACTTTTATTAAAGCATAACATGGAACATACAACTTTTCCCTTTCAGTAGAGTTATGTGACTCTATTCATTAACATATATAACGATACTAGCGTATGGCAGAAATTAATATTTGTATTAATTGATTCAATGGTCAGAAAGAAAAGAACGATCATAGGCACCACTATGACATTTTTCTGTGTTGTAGAGGGGGAAGCTGCTCCCTAAATCAAGCAAATAAAAATACTGAACTAAAAGTGGAATTAAAATTTAAATTGTAGTAAAATAGTGTCTTGCCCCCTAATACAAATCCTGGCTACGCCCATATTTCCAATAGTCTAGTAGTTCATAGTTTTTTTTTATTGAACTGATATTAGGGAAAATATAATACATACAATAAATTAATGATATAAGTTACGTAATTTATGAAAAAATAACATAAAATTGTACCTAAATTAGCTTTAATTTTCAATTTTTTTTTTCTGCAAAGACATCAAGCACTTGTTTTGCTGTCACATTCTGCTTGATCATTTGGCTTTCGATGTTCAGTAGGGCCAAATTTGAAAACATGTCCTGGGTCACTGTAGTCCTTAACCAAGTCTTTATGCGCCGCATGGTCGAAAAACTTCTTTCACAGCCAGCTGAGCTCACGGGCAGCGCTATTGCAACCTGCAGCAGCTTGTATAAGTTGGAAGTGAAGTGTTCTTTGATTTCTGCTTTAAGGCTCTCTAAACTAAACTCCATGCTTTTGTTCTTCAAAACATTTTGAATGACCAAGGTTTCTGCGTTTAGGATGATAGTATTGATTTTCAAAACATTTTTGTAATTTTTTACAAAAGCCTCTCCACGTTTTAAATCCAATTGCAGAAAAGAATCAACTGCTTTAGCTAAAGGAAGATTTTCGAATCTCTTTTTAAAATTACCAATAACGTTATCCATCACTTGGTAATAAACGTTTATTGCCCAATAATCGGAAGGCTTTTTATCTGACGACAACTCCATCAAAGAAGCTTTATCAAGAGTTGTCTTTATAAAATAATTATTCACGCTTTCTGGTTGTTTTCGTTTTTTGAAGACTTGAAGAGGTTCAAGAGAAATTTCATGTTTCTCTACGGAGTTCTTGATTTCGCTCCAGAGGTCATCGAATTGGTTTCTGCTCTCCTCAAAACTAGCAATAGTACCCGTTATTATTTCACTAGCTCGACCAAGAGTTGCATCTCTGCTTTGAAAGTATTTGGTAAGCACGTTCGTAATTGCCAGCACTAAATGGAACGCAAACAGACAATAAAATCTGGTTTCGCGATGAAAAGCAGTATGCCAAGTGCCTCCACCGAGTTCTTATCTCGAGCCTGGCTGATTTCCTCTTCCAGAACTTCTTTGATCAGATCATAATTACCCAATATGGCTTTACAGTTTTTATAACGACAACTCCACCTAGTGCTACTTAGACTTCCCAATTCAAAACCGGCCTTAAACCCCAAAGTGTCATGAACTTGCTTGAGATGAGCATGGTTTCCTGGCTGCGAGAGTATTGAAAAAGGCAACAGCTGATGAAACCTTCGCACAAGAATCAACAACCACCAAATTGAGCCTATGCGCTAAACAATGGATGTAGATTGTTTGTGGGGTGTGTATCTTTTATTTTTGCTTGGAGACCTTGATTCTTTCCCGACATGACACTAGCTCCATTATACGATTGTGCAATTATCGGTATGCCTGTCAAATTGCTCTTAGCTAAAAACTCTAATATAAGTTTTTCAAGTTCCTGGGCATCTCTAAAAGTGGAGCAATTTAAAAAACCAAGAAATCTTTCTTCAACTTCCAAGTCCTTTGCGTATCTTATGGTCAGTGATAATTGCTTTTCTTTGTAGCATCTTGCTTCATCTACCATTAATGAAAAGAACCCACATGCGCGCACTTCTTTGACTATTTCCCGGCGAGTAAGTTGGGCTATGGTAGCTATAATTTCGTTTTGGATTTTAGGACTGCAATAATTATTATGTCGCTCCCAATAGTTTAAACAGCTTTTGTCATATTTGGCAAACATCTGGACAATTTTCGAAAAATTTCCCCGATTTTTAGAATCCAGGTTTTCCCGATGCCCTCTCAAAGGAACGCCTTGATGTACAAGACATAATATGACGTCAATCAGCTTCATCAAATAGTCTCTATTTTGCACTACTCCCGCTTCACATTGTTTTACAAGTTTTTCTTGCACATTCCCTGATTCCGAACACTGCTTATGGGATATAAACTTCTTAGTACAGCGAACATGAAGCAATGACTGTTCATGTTTTCTAAGGGCCTCAGTTAATTTTTTCCATTTGCAAAATCCACTCTTAACAAACTTTACAATTTGTCACGTATGTCTCCTATCGAGAATTGCCTGCATACAAAACAATAGGTTTTCTCTTCATTTATGCTATATTCAAGCCAATTGTATATGTCGTAAAATTTGGCTGAAAAGGACCGCTGTCTATCTCCAAACTGACTCTTTGGAAAATTGATTCGAGGCCGAGATGGACCGTTATTAAGTGTACACAAATCTAAGGGTCGTATTTCCTCAGTGTTTTTAGTTTTAACATCCTCACTTAAGTCATCTACTGCTGATGCTGATGGGCTTAGGCGGATTCGCATAGAGGTGCTAGTCTCTTTTCTAGTTTAGAAACATCGTCAGTTGTCTCCTCAGAACCACTAGTATTTGAATTCTTGAAAGGTCTTATGTCTTGCATTTTCTTCATCTCGTAAGCTGTTAAAAAAATGAAAACACAAAATTATACAAATATATCTTTCTTAATAAACAACATTTTTATTAGAATTTATATTTGAAGAAATGATATTAAATAGAATAAGTTTGAAAATGAAGTAACGTTAGTTTTAAGAACGATAATAGTGCAAATAACAAAGCAATATAGATTTATTTCTGATGACAATAACAGTTCTGTGAGTCACACTTTTTGCTAAATAAAATCGTACAGATTTTCTTTTTTTCTTCTTACAAATAGTAAGATGTATGTTACAATTTTAATTTACATTTTTTAGATTAGGTATGTTACAATTTGTAGGTTAGAGTAGACATTTTTTATGGGAAAAATGAGGGGAAGGGGTATTTTCTTTATATTTTACTTTTAAGTTCTATATCGCCAATTATTTTAAAGAGTTTTTAGATTTTAAACATTGATTTGTTTATTTTGGCTCTCCAGGTAGGGGAGGGGATCCATTGCATCCTGTGCGTTTATGCAACTGACTGATATCAATGTTTTTTTGCGCAAATGAATAATTATATGAAATAAAATTTGTTTCTAGTCAATAACTTCATTAGATGTTATAATGCGTCAATTTAGGCTTTGTTAGAACTCCGCTAAATGTAAGGTGTACATTGCCATCAATTATTTTTGCATTAACATGCACCGCAAAATTTCACTGGTTTCCGAAAACCTTGCTCATTGCGCCAAAAAACACCATATTGAAAATGAAATTCCCTGTTTTACTACTTCTCGCATAGCTTGGAAGTATCACATGAAAGTTACATTTCAGTGTAATTATAGAAATCTTAAAAAATCGCAAAAATCGCAAACTAAATTTTGCAAAATAATTCTTTCGATTTCTCTCATTACTCATATAAACCATTCGTGTGATATAGCTCCCGATTCAAGGTGTGACTGACACTTGTGAGATGTGCGACATAGTGTGAGTAGAATATATAAAATATGTGTAATTACAGTTAAATATTTCATTATTTAAACCAGTGGCTAGCTGTCAACCTTTATTCCATCGGGGACTACCTTCTAATCTCCTCGTGACCCCTCTGACATTTTTAAATTACAATGAATGTATTTTTAATAAATGAATTTTATCAGATCCACTTCTTATTTATCTATTATTTGCTTACAACATCAGAAATGTTAATATATAATAAAAATGTGACAAAATACTTTATAATAAAACATTATATTATTATTGTCCCTTACATACTTATGCATAATATATACAGAGGGTGTTTACACATATTTATAACGACTTTAATTTTAAATTAAAAAAAAGTAATAGCGACTTGCAAAAAATCTAGCAACATGCTATTACCTGAAAACTGAAAAATCGTTTGCCACTAAAAAGACTTTAGTTTGCGCTGTGAAATGGCATACAAAAGGGACCTGTGGCTTGAAGGTTATATATTTACCCTTTCCGAAGAGAAATATTCATATTCAATAATTAAAAAACAATGCAACAAGCATAGTTTTCCAGTTTCAAAATATAAAATAAGCGATATTATTAATGCAAAAGGGAAAAACCCACAGGCTTTAATGTCAAGAGGGAAAAATACCAAAAGAAATATCCCAAAACCGTTGATACTTCTTCTAACATTTCTAAAGTGAAGTCTATAGCTTTGCAAGAAAATACAAAACCTCAAAGAACTATTGCAAAAGTTTGCATACATGAGCCTAAACTATAAATAAAATAATTAATAAAGATTTGAATTTAATTAAAACAAAAAGTACAGTCCATCTTCCACTACCCCGGCATGTTACTGACAAGGGAACCTCGCGAACTGTCAAGGCTCGATTTTTCTGAATTTCGGTTTATAGGCCAATATGACCGAGTAGATGAAAGATCCAAAATCAAATTTGGCCCAATCGACCAAGGGGTCGAGCTACGGCCCACTGAAAATAGAGCTCACCCTAAGATGATGCTTTGCTGCATGAGAGGTGAAAACAGTGTTTTGGCGTGCTGGGCAAGCATTAAAAGCTAAAGGTTTTAATGTGAGTCACTTTCATTCATGTTAGAAGTTTAGCTTCTACATCTTGTAGAAGTGAAGTCCTGGCGCATCGTAAAAGCTGAGGGTCCTTTGTAAATAATTTTAGAGGTCCTTTGTAAATAATTTTAGAGGCACTTTCCAAAATGAATTACAATTATTTACCGCTCAAACATTGACATATGGACCTGATGTGAATTAGGAATATAGAATATTTACATTTAAAACTGATTTAAATTATGAATATGGAGTATTTACATATGAAACTGATTTGAATTATGAATATGGAGTATTTACATATGAAACTGATTTGAATTATGAATATGGAGTATTTACATATGAAACTGACTTGAATTATGAATATGGAGTATTTACATATGAAACTGATTTGAATTATGAATATGGAGTAGTTACATATGAAACTGATTTGAATTAGGAATATGGAATATTTACATATGAAACTGATTTGAATTAGGAATATGGAATATTTACATATGAAACTGATTTGAATTATGAACATCGAATATTTATGTATGAAAATGAATTTATGTAGATATGAAAAAAAAATTGAGTTACCTAACTGCTGGGGTTACCAGAGTTATAACTGCGCTCTTGGCTATGATGAACTTAAAACGCTTTTAATGGAAATGAAAATCAATAAAAAAATGAGAAAAGCATAATAATTTTGAGCAATGATTGCAACAAATGAATGAACTGCCATCGCAGTCCATTTCGTGACACACTTGGTCCGTGAAATTAAAACAAATTTCTTGCACATTGAAGAATTTTTCAGGCTTTGGTACCGGGTACGCACTCTCTTCGTTCCGGGTGTCTTTTTTTTCCCCGACTTCGTACCTGTTGGGGAGCGTTACATAGCCAGGGGTGAACTGGGCTCCCGGGCCGACGCGCCCTCATGGGCGATAGGACTCGCGCCCTCCGAAAATCCAAGGTATGCGCCCTTTGAGTCCAGTCCTTTGATTTCCAGTCCACCTCTGGTTCGACTGTATTTATTTTTAAAAGTAACTTTAAGCAATTTAAGAATTGAATTGTGCATCCTAATCGGAGCTGTGCAGTATCGAAAATACATGTATTTGAAATACGTATTTTCGATACATTTGTATTTTGTATCGAAAATACAAATTTCATCGTATTTTGTATCGGAAATACAAATTTCATCGTATTTTGTATCGCAAATACAGATTTCATCGTATTTTGTATCGAAAATACAGATTTCATTCGTATTTTGTAGTTTGAAAATACATTTAATTTGTATTTTTTAACTTTCAATTCTAGCCACTTGTCTAAACAGATGATGCCCAAAAGTAGATTTCATGACCAGCTTGAGTGGATTGTTAAAGTAAATAGCGTAGCGGAACGTTGTGTGTGTGTGTGTGGGGGGGGGGGTACCGGGGTGAAAGCCCCCGCGAAAATTTGTAAAAGGGGGAAAATGTAGTAAAAATAAAAGATTTGTAACAGATGGACAGCGATGGGGAACAAGGATGAATATTTCCTCACCCATACACAGCAGATAAAGAACGCCGCGCTTGATTTACCGACCACTTTAGGCAGCAGTCAAATCCTTCTTTCTGCTTTAAGATATTAGCATGGATTCATAACACCTTAAACGATTGAAAACTAATCAGTGAGGGGCTATTCCCAGGCGCTCATCCGACAAAAAGCCGGCCAGCTACTCGTATAAATTTCTGTTCGCCTGGAAATTGAAATTATAACCGGAACTCCGTCTTAGAATGTAACCAGCTGTAACCACTTATCTGCTAAAGATTAGGGTATAGAATTTTCACGGACGCGAACTTTACTGCCCCAAGGTGTACATTTGTCGTTAAGTATTTGATTAACAGATTGATAAGGGCGTTTTCATTGAGCCTAACTGACTAATCACGAAGGGAAAGAGTTGGAAGTGATCAATAAGAGAATACAAAGAGCAATTCGTATGTAGTAATGTTACTAAAGCGGTGCTTATGTTAAGTTTTAAAAATTAAAACTCGAGAGATCTCGCATTCTCTGAAAATGTCTTTTCGAAGTTAACTAGCAAAAAAGGGATCTTAAGTACTAACACTGACTGGTTATGGTGACTAAGGATTATGATATTTGGTCTGAGATTTACATCTGATTCCCTGACGTGATCGATTTTAACTGCTCCCTGCTTATAAATAACCAATTGTAAGTAATATTACTTTTATTATATCATTGCCTTATTTAAATCATATATGAAGAATTAAGAATATCGTCTGTATACCAATACCTAACATTGGATAATTATAATGTATATGTATGTTAAATTGGTAGCATATCCTTATTAAAATAAAAGTAGTGGATATGATCTGCTTATCTATGATGCTTTATATGATGCTTATTTATTGCATTTTAATCGATTACTAATTGCTTATAGTAGTTATAAAAAATTCAATAAACATATTAGTATTTTGATTTTTTACAAATAGTTCTCTCAATTGATAAAATGCCCATATTCGATAACAATTACATTTGGTTTTCAAAACTGAAATTAATTAAAACCTATCGAAGATGTGCAATGAGTCAAGAAATACTAAGTAACCTGGCAACATGGTAGTAGCGTAGGAAAAGGAGGAGCTTAAGAGCCCTCAGTGGATATCAAAACACATTATTTTCTCTAAGGCCGCATTACATAATCTTCTTTAAAGCCACTAAAGCCACTTAAGCCCTTCATGAGTTTTGAATTGCTACGCTGTACTGATCGAGAGAGATTTCCATAATTTCGTTGAAAAATTTGCAGGAATTGAAAGAAAGCGATTTTAAAGCAGATACTGGTAATAAATGCATGTTACTTTAAAAATATTTTACATATAAAGACTTTTTAAGTATATCAGTATTTTCTTAAAATACAATACATTTGCTTTGGTGGAGGAGTTCAATATTGGACTGGTGGTAGAGAGTGCTAACGGGATTTAACGGGCTCAATATTTAACTTGTCCCGGGTGCTGGAAACCCACGCTACACCGTTGGTAAAACACAATTGAGGGAGGACCGCGTATTACTTTAGTTCTCTAGCGTTTTAAGATATTTATTACGAATTTAATTTTTTATTAAAAAATTTATATTTTTTGTATTATGTTTTCTGAAATATAACACGCATTTTGCATAAAATGTTTACTTCCCCATCGCTTTGCGGACTTGTTTTAAATATATTTGTAATACAGAGTTTTTCAGAGTCGCTACAGTGCTAACTTTGACATGAATATCGCTGACGATAAAGTTGCACTTTATTCGATATTTTACTGCGCTTTTTCAATTTATTTTTAAATGATTATTTTTTTAATCAACTAATTATTTTACTATTGTAACCAGAGATAGAAACATGGACATTTTGCTTTTAAATTCTTGTTAGATCAAGGGCTTTCTGCTCTCCCACCTCCTTCAAACTCAAATCGCTCTCTTTGCTGTTAGTGTCTCTTTCCTCAGGGTGCTCATAACCTTAGATTCGCCGCCAGATATATGTCTGGTAATAAAACTAATTATATGCTATATAGTGAATGTAGTTTTTCTTATGGCGGCAAAATCTAAAAAAAAATCGATTTCATTTCTTATCAAATACTTTTACAATTGTAAGTGTGAATTCACAAACAATGTGCAATGATGGTGATATATAAATTTATGGTGACACATGAAATTATGGCGACATATCTTGGAATTATGTCGTTACATATTAACATGAAATTGATATGATTAAGATAACGAAATCATTAAATCTAACTTACACTGTTAAAAATAATAGTTCAGGGTTGAACCAAAATATGGTGATTTGCCAGTCGCATCCGTTATTAAGAACTACGTTTCACCACATTTTGGCATCAGATATGTTATTAATACTTGGCTGGATGTTGAACCAATATATGGATATACTTTCAATAACGAATAAGGCAACACTGAACCAAATTCATGGTTCCAGCTTGAACCAAACATTGTTGCAGGTTGAACCAAATATGATTAAAAGTATACAGACATTGTATAGCAATATAAAAACCTATCTTTCACATGCTATCTATCAGGGGCGTATCGAAGAGTTCCGGAGCCCCCATTACTTACCTCGGCTACTATGAAGCCACATCCACAAAATTTCATATACAGAGAGTACACATAATTTTTATTAATTACAGAAAGGTAGCAACCAAGCGAAAGCGCAAAGGTTTTGTATTAGACCTAACATATGCGTGTTAGTGACATAAAACATCACCAATTCATAGATACAGAAATTATCAAGTAAGTCACTGTAATTTATCAAGAATAAAGGGTATACATAGCATAAACTATGCTATGTATACCCTTTATTCTTGGGGTATACATAGCATAAACTAATAAATTGGAATGATCTTAGCTTCAATTAAACAACAATATAAATCAACGTTTATTGGCGTAGTGATACCAACGCCGATGGTATGGCGTGATTAGATGGTGAAACGTTCGAAAGAAAATAAATATTTCTGCCTTCGGTGGGACCTGAACCCACGACCTTCCACTTGCCGGGCGGAGGCTCTACCCACTGAGCTACGAAGGACAATATATAATCTCTTTACGAACGTATATATATTGTTGCCGGTTATTTCGCAGAATGGTGTAGTACATGGACTACTATTTAAACCAAATTGCAAAGAGACTGGTATTAAATTGATCGAAATGCACGTTGCAGTACATGTATTTAAATAAATCGAACACTACGCAGATTAAATCAAACAACAATATAAATCAACGTTATTAAATAAATAAACGATCTTAGTTTGTTGGATGATTGGAGAGATATTGGCACGTAAAAAAACTTTGGCATATCAGTGAAGAATCGCAACGAATAGAGCTGTTTGCCACACGCGACTTCTCTCGCAACAAGTGATTGGTTAGGAGGTCAAAGGAAAATCTGGTTCTGTGTTTAACCATCATTTACAAATTACCACACTTTCACCAATAAGTGATAATTTGAATTTTCAAGTGAACCAAATTTTGGTGAAATTCCTATATTTTCACCATATTTTGGCAACAACTAATGCGGAAATTTTTAACAGTGTAGGCAGCCCAAGTCAATTAAGGTCAGGTTAAAAAAAGCCTTTAAAACATGTAATTTGTATTTTATATCGAAAATACAAATTTTCAAGTATTTTATATTGGAAATACATATTTCTATGTACACTCTAGAATAAAAAAAAAAATCGACGTACCAAGAAGGAGTTGTCTAGTTGTAATGAAATTTCGTATGTAAAGATATTTTGACCGAACATGCAAATGATTAAAATTTGGTGTCCAATGAATGAATAGCGGGAACTCCAGCGCATCGGAACTGCGCATTCAGCAGGTGTATATAAGGAGCGATTCTCAATATGTGGTCAAAATTTCTGTTGCATTTTGACTGCGGATATCTTACGTCGACTGTAACAATGCCTCGCCGAAAGATTCGTGCTCATTACGAGCATATGTCAGAGTTTGAAAGAGGTTGTGCTATCGGATTGAAAGAGGCTGGTTGGACGAATCGAAGAATCGCTGGACATGTGGGTCGAAGCGATGCGGCGATTGGACGGTGCTGGCAAGACTGGGTCAACAACGGCAGATGTCAGCGTCAGGATGGCAGTGGTCAACCTAGGGCCACAACAGAACGGGAAGACAGAGCAATTGTTAGAGCAGCTGTCACAGCACCGGATTCGTCGTTATCAACTATCCAACGTGTGGCCCGCACACATGTGTCCAACATGACCCTCTGCAGACGACTGAGAGAGCGGAATTTACGCTCGCGCCGACCGTTACGCCGCTTACCTCTCATGCCTTTACACCGTCAAGTCCGATTACAGTGGTGCCGGGCTCGATCAACTCGGAACTGCGCTGACTGGGGACGTATAGTCTTTAGTGACTAGTGCCGTTTCCAACTGTGTCCTGACGACAACTGCAGACGTGTCTGGAGACGTCCAGGGCAGCGTGGGGATCCTGCCCTTACTATCGCACGCCACACATGCCCACAACAGGACGTTCTGTTCTGGGGTGCCATCTCCTTTGATAGCCGGACCCCTTTGGTGGTCATTTCTGGCACACTTACAGCACAGCGGTACGTAGACGACATTCTACGACCGGTTGTGTTACCGTTCCTTTTGCGACACCCTGGACTTACGTTTCAACAAGACAATGCCCGGCCGCACACGGCACGTGTTGCTATGAATTGTCTTCAAGCTTGCCCAACACTTCCTTGGCAAGCTAGGTCTCCTGATCTCTCTCCCATAGAGCACATTTGGGACACCATGGGAAGGCGATTGCAACCATCCTGGAATGTTGACGATTTAGCCAGACAGTCGAAGACAATTTGGCAAGAAATTCCACAGGACACCATCCGGGTGACAGCTTGCATCCAGGCCAGAGGTGGACCAACGCCTTTTTGACTTCCTCCCTTTGTAACGGTCAAACTCTGCAATAAATCATTCAATTGTTCTGAAATTTTAATGATTTCTTTTTCTATGTATGTTCTTCACATCCACCAATTTTTATCGCAATCGGACAACTCCTCCTTGGTGCGTCGATTTGTTTGTTATAGAGTGTATTTTGCCCAGCTCCGATCTTAATACGTATCATTTTTGTAATTTAATTTTTATATAAATGTGATTTTTTTGGAAAATTTTTAAAAATTAGTCATGAACGAGAGTAAATTATTATTGTGATTAATCTGTAAACATTTTCATTCTGAAAAGATTTTTGAAATTTTTTGCTTAATAACTGCTGTTAACTAATTTCAAATTGCAAATGAAAATGATGTAGGTAAAATTTTTGAGAGGCGTTGTAGGGTTAACATCATTCTTTATAATTTGGAAACACATTATTCTCAAAACGGAAATATAATTTTTTGCTTTAATTTCACATTTAATCATTTAAATTTTGGTGGGTATCAAACCAAAAAGAAAAAATTGTTATTATTTTTTTTAGAACATAGAATTTTTTTTTGTAAAATTAAATAATTCGTATAATGTTAAACTAATATTTGTATTATATATCTACTATAATAAGAGACATGACGTGCACCTGTAAGCCCCAATGATAGTGAAATCAATTCATCATCGAAATTATAAATTTTGTATTGTCTACTATACAGGGTGTCTCAGCACCAGGGTTGCAAACATCGAGGAGGGATAGGGTACACCTAGACGAACAATATTTGTCATAGAACCTAGGGTCGCAAACCACTCACAGCGCCAATTCTAAAACCGTCCAGCATGCACAAATATTTACAACCAGTGCGTGAAAAGCGCCAGATACAATTCAGGTCATCTGATCAAGTGCATAGATGATTAGGACATCGCATGTTGAGATTCTCATGTCCTTGTTGTCACTATTTGTGTATGGTGGACGGTTTTAGAACTGGCGCTGTGAATGATTTGGGACCCCAGGCTCTATGACAAATATTTTTGGTCTAGGTGTACCCTACCCCTCCTAGAAGTTTGTAAACCTGGTGCTGAGACACCCTGTATATATATGATCTCTATTTTTGTATACTGTCTCGCTTTCTTTTTTTTCAAAAGCGAGACGGCCAGGGTTTAAGCTGCAGTCGCATTTTTCGCAAAATGCGACCAGTTGCTAGAAAATGCGAAGAAAAAATTACTACCCATCGCGAAAATGCCACAGGCATTTTTAACCACAGTTTATTCTCTGAAAACAGGATTCTCCGATTCCAGAATATCCGTTTTGCACTTCAGCGATCTTTTCTTGTTCCTTTTTGTTTCCTCTTCAAAATTCTTAACAGCACCTGTTAAGCATTGTTGATATAAATAATTTCATTGATACGATTTTTCGAGCAACGAAAGCAACTAATATTTTTTAGCATTTTGCTACAACTTTTTTTTTTTCCATTTTAGCACTTTTGTAAAAACATCTTTGGAGCCAGCTTAAACCCTGGAGACGGCAATAACGCCAGAAACTGATCATGTCGCTCATGTGATAGAAGTTGTTAACCTTGCCAGATAATGAAATGTGGAAGTAAAGGCGTACGCAGAAAGTTTAAAAGGGGGTTATAGGCTGCACGGGGGGTTTTACAGAGATAAAACTCATATATTCCTACGTTAAATATTGCACCCTTGTGCGATGAAAATTCGACGAAAGTGTTATAACTCAAAAAACCCGATTTTCAGAAAACGCAAAAAAAACAAAAAAACAAAACCAGTTTCTGGCTGAATTGAGGAATCTTGTGTTCATCTAATGATATGTACCAACTAGCAGGAACCCGAATAACT
>QLNU02013889.1:28687-43524 GCA_006491805.2 Dysdera silvatica
AAGGACATCAAAAGAATCAACTTTAGTCCAGTGGACCAATATCCGAAAATAAGCTATTCTGGAACTACAGGGATGTTATTATTTGCATCCACATTAGTTGATGTAATAGAATTTGGAAAATTTGTCGTTCCAGCTTAGAACCGTATTGGAAAAGAGTCCACCACTTACTATGGTCCAAAACAACATCCATTGGCCAAATTTATGCAATTGGGGAATTCATGGCGCAAACGTGAGCCTCACATTTGGGCCATAAATTTTTCTTCATCCATTCTTCACTAGTTTTTTTTTTCTTTTTTATCACACTTCCATCCGCAGGGCACTTAAGTAGAAACCTATTCAAGGAGCTTTGTTCCCACCTCCTTTTTAGAATATTTCTAAAATGAGTTAGGCAAGTGTCATTAAATAGCTCCGATGCACGACCCGTTGCAACTTTTACAGGCTGTTTGTTTTCAATAAACTCCCAAACTTTTTCTCAAAGCGAGTGTTGGAAATGTATCTCAATTGAAGCGATAACCGTCTCTGCAGTTGTACCACCAATCTCTTGCAGGATCTCCATATGTTGCTGCTTATGTAGTTTCATCAACTCCTCCGTTATCGATTCCTTGGAATGTGCTGCGGCAAGGTCTTCGATATCTCCCTCATAGCTCTTACTTCCCGTTTCTGACAACGGAGTGAATCCTAGTTATTTTTCGGAAATTTTCGAAACAGCCCCTGACTAGCTTTGAACTGGTCTTCTGAAGCCTTCTGTGCTGAAGTATCTGAAGTCTGCTGCAGCAAATCTGTGTAAATGGCTCGTGCTTTCTTGCAAATTATATTCTCTGTCAACCCAAAAAAAACAAACAAAAAAACATCAGTTTCTTCATCTTTTCATGGACAGAGTTGCATAGCTTTGAAATAATTTTAACGCTCTTAGCTGGAGTTATAGCCTTTATAGAGTCCTTCTGCTTCAGAATAGTACATATTGTAGAAGTAGTGCGATCATACTGCATTGCCAACTCTATTATTCTTATGCCTTGCTCATATTTGCCTATTATTTCATGCTTTAATTCCATGGATATCACCTTTTTCCATTTTTCACCACTGTTCTTGATGGAATTTGTCCACCAGTCCCGTTAGAATTCAAGAGAGCTGAAGTAACAGACGGTTTTTCATTGCAGTAGGGCAAGGGTATCTTTCAACTGCAGGGTTTATATGGGTCGTGGAAATCCCGGAAAGTCATAGAATTCTATTTTGCATTTTCCAGGTCTGGAAAAGTCATGGTGTTTTAAAAAAAAAACATGGAAGTGATGGAAAAGTCATGAAATGTTTGTTTGGGAGCAATTTTAACCTAAAACTCTAAAGTTCTATATTAAAAATGCTGCCTGTAGTGAAAATCGCATCGTGAGATCAAATTATCATTTTTTTATTGCGGCACTAGAGTATCTTCTAATGAACGTGACTACGTAACTCCCAAACGGCAGGAGTGAGTATCCTTCTGTTCTTGGTTCGAAGTGGAATCAGCTGCTGCTTGTGGCCTGCCTCACTCTGCACGTTACCACGTACGGAGATGCCAACTTGTACGGATTTTAATTCCACCTTACGATTTTATGGTCGATACCAAGAAAACTATGAAAAACCTCATTCAAGATCCTCATGTACAATTTTCTACTAGCCCCTTAAAATTTCATATTTTTATGGTTTTTTGGTAAAAAAAACCCACACTTTGCAGATGGCTCGTGCATTCTATGTTTGGACGTGACACTTCTGACTTGTCCTCTTGTTTCTCTTATTTTTTACGTCCAGCTTTGTATGTGAAACTTGCTTCAAATTTGGATTAAAACAACGAAATGAAATGCAGCCATGATTGTGGAACAGCTGAAGGGGGAAAAAGAAAAAAAATCGGCAGACGAAACTTCATCGCCAAGTGCATCGCGATATGTAGTAAGGAATGGCTGTTTTACAAAGCATCGAAAGTTTTTAAATTTTTATGTGAACTCGCAGTTTTACCATATTTTGAATAACTTTTTACTCACAGCATTTTATTAAAAGTTCAGAAAAATTTTCTCATCATACTTTAAAAAGTAGCGTGCGATTTGCGCCGAGGTTTGACCACATGTGTTTCAGAATATTTCCCCCCCTTCACCTTTCGTTATCTACACATGCAGAGGCTTGCAGATTAATTCAGTAGTAAATTTAACTAATCAATATATTTAATTTATTTACATAATTTATAATCCTATTCTGTGAAAAAACGCCACCTGGTGCCTGTTTCTGGAACTTAAAAAATTGAGTTAAAAAACGATTTTAACGTTAATTAATGAGTTATTTTGTTATGCACAATTTCATCCCTGATATGCCACCTATTGGAAAAATTGTGAACTTTTTAATTGTGCTTAATTAATGATTGTAATTTTTTAGTGTTTTTCCATCAAAATAGAATTTCACCCTAACACACCATGAGGTACAAAATTAGCAGTAGTCTGTCATATTTTGCACCTATAAATTTCCATCTACAGAAATAATACGCCTGCAGTGGAAAGTGGGCAATTTTATTTCACAGGAGCTAATTTGCGTATTTCAACGATTTTAGCTTTTCAAGAGAAGAACAGGGAAGAGGTTTCAAAATTACAGAAAAAGAAACAAAGAACTTGATATTTACGAAATTTTACTTTTTCAATGAAGCATGTGACTTTTCATCTTTATCATACTCATTCTCATTCATTTGATTAAACTATTACGTTACGGGGTTATTATGGGATACACGTATTGTTCTATAACAATGCAGGTGCTTTGCTTATAAAAAATTATTTTGCGAGAAATAAAAGAGTGTGGGTTTATTGAAAATTCTTTACTCTTTTACTGATGACTACTTTCTCAGGTTGGCATCTCTGCACGTGATCACACACTTCGAATTCGGAAACTTTGTTTCGCACGTGTGGCATAGTAATCGCTCTGGCATTTTTCATATCCTGAGTTAAAGAAATACTGAAATATTTAAAATCTGATGTTTTAGAACTCAAAAAATCTGCAGAAAATTTTGCAGTTAAACCAAAATTAACCGTGACTTCCCATCGATTTCAAAATCAAATGGTTTGTATAGAATTGTATCCAAAAAGGTGGTTCAAATTTTGAATGTGCAAATGCGAATTGATGAAAGTTGCAAAACTAAGAGATGCCTAGCACAAACATTAGTGTGTGAATATTTTTAAGCAATGTGTGCATATATTACAAGGTGTAAGTAATAATCTTTAATGTATTTATTCCTTTCGATCAATTTAATAATGGTTTCACAATTTGGTTTAAATAGTAGTCCATGTACTACACCATTCTGCGAAATAACCGGCTTCAGTAAATAGTCTTTATATACGTTCATAAGAAATTAAATGTTGTCCTTCATAGCTCAGTGGGTAGAGCATCCGCCCGGCAAGTGGAAGGTCGTGGGTTCAGGTCCCATCGAACGGAGAAACATTTTTCTTTCAAACATTTCATCATCTAGCCACGTCATAACATCGGCGCTGGTATCACTACGCCAATAAACGTTGATTTACATTGTTATAATCTTTAATGTATCTGCACTGTTTATTCTAATATAGGATAATTGATAACAATATTTGATTTTGGTCATTATTTTATATATTTTGCAGTGGAATACATGTCAAAATTAATATTTCATTTTTATTTGTGAATTTAATTTAATACTGGGAGTCAAAATTATATTTCAAGTGAACATGAATTGTTTCTACGGCCCCGAAATGTTTTATTTTGTTGTCATGGAAAAATCATGGAATTTTTTTTACCCAGAGAGTATGAACCCTGTAACTGGTTTTTCGTGTGCGAAAAACCAGTTAGGAAGACACCCTTCCCTTTACTGCAATGAAACAATACGTCTGTTACTTCAGCTCCTTTGAATTCTAACAGGACTGGTGGACAATTTTCCTCGAACGGACTATAGGTTGAAGCATGCACTCTCTCCCTCTACTGTTGTTTGAAAGGATCAAAATAATGATTACATTCTTATCTCTTTCTCATGAATGCATAAAGCAATTTAATTTTTGTTTGCAAAAGATATTGTATTTTTTATACTGTTTAAAATGATATATCACAAGATAGGAGTTGCCCTTTGAAAATTTGAAGTTTGGGGGTTGGGAGTGTTTGAACAAAAAAAATTTTTGACACTAATTTTGGGCTTCCCCATGCAAATAAAATGACATGTTTTTGCTCAAAATCATACCTACCATAGAACCGAAGTTATTAAGGGGCTTTTAAATGATCATCTGATATATATATAAAATACATGTATACATGGTGTTCTGAAACACCGGATTAAAAGTATATGTCTGTGATCCTTATGCAAATGTACCATAATGGACCCTACATGGGGTGGGGGCAGAAATGAATATCCATAGAGTTATGTATACTTTTAGTTCACAGAGGTGGGATCTCTAATGACCAATGGAGCTTACCAACAAAGAACTATCATGCCTGTGTATTTCATCTCCTGTGCGGTGTTGCGAAATAGCAGCACCGAACTGGTTTTGAGGTATGTTGGTGGTTTCTTGCGATTGCTGAAATTGGAAACTTGTTCCTATCATTGCTGCAATTTCATAGATTAAGATTTTATGGCTTGTACATAGGGCTGGCAACTTTTCCTGGTGGTGCACTACGAACATAGGCCCCCTAGGTCTGTGGGAGCCCTCTTGGTTCTAAACAAGAAGTTTAGTTTGAAAAATCGAATTCTCAAGACTCATAATAATACCGATTAAGGAAGTTTGCCCAAGGATTGTTTCAATTTTTGCTGTGCAGGGCAGGGCAGGTGATGGGAGAGGAAGGGTGCATTGCACAAGGGTCTCTTGCGGCCAAGGGGGCCTGGTACTAAAAGGAACAAACTCTTCATCCAGTATATGTTAGCAAGAGTTCGTAGACGGACCTTACCAACTTCACTAGTGGGACGCCCCGTTCCTCTTTATGTTTAAAATTACTTTGCTCACTTCCATACAAATCCTCCCTCCCATCTCTGGAATTCGTACTGGATCCATCAGTGCCCTCCACCTGCCAATCATAAACTTTTATGCTCCGAAGATTCTTTTATTTTCTCTCATGTTTTACCATTCAAGAATTCAGAAGTCTGTCCTGCAGGTAAATAATAAATAGCTTGATAATAAAAGTTAGTATCTAAAAATCATGTTTGATCCAGT
Organism: Dysdera silvatica; assembly: GCA_006491805.2. NCBI lineage: Eukaryota > Metazoa > Arthropoda > Arachnida > Araneae > Dysderidae > Dysdera > Dysdera silvatica. The sequence goes on from QLNU02013889.1 coordinate 33,862, forward strand.
GGCTTATGCAGAAAATTCCTAAGGGGGGTTCTCTTGAATGAGAGGGTTTATCTCTACATCATAGCTTGGGTCCCATGACCTATTGTTAATTTTGTCCCAATTGTGGGGGGGGTCATGGTTCACATCAACTCCCCTCCTTCCGTTCGCCTATGCCTTGATCGATTCTGAATTATGACTATGTATGCCGGCGTGGGGTGGGGGTGCAGGGCTTTGATTTCCTTTTACTATGTTAAAAATTTAATATAGAAAAAGTCAACAGCTTGTATTCAGTTCGTAAATAGCTTGCTTACTTCTTGCCAATAGTTGGCGATGGCAAAATTTTGGAAATTAAATTCAAGAGGTGAGGGTAATCTTTCAAATATAATTTTCATTGGCTTGAAATTGTTAATTCCCACATTTCAGAGATGCAAAGCGAATAAGATAACCAGTTTCTTGATAATACGGCCCAGATGCCATGTATTGGACAATTAAGCACACCATGGGAGTAACTTTTCTTTTTAATCCAATCATGATTTATTTGTTTATAGTCATAACTCTATGGATATTTATTTCTGACCCCCATGTAGGGGTCCATTATAGTCCATTTTGCACAAGGATCATGGCCATATAATTTTGATTCGGTATTTTCAGAACACTGTATATTCAGTCACAGGGGTGAATCCCGAAAACATTTTGGAGAAGTGCAAAACCGATGTAGAAACTTAAGAAAAAATGGCTGTAAAGGTGGATATAGGGAGAGCACCGCCCCCTGTGTCCCCTGGATCTGCCGATCTTAATCCTAATATTACCAGTACAGTAGTGCGACCCAACACAAATAAGCAAAATTGGCCCTTGGACTGAAAAAGGTTGAAGACCCCTGCAGTAAAACCTCAGAATAACAGTCACCTGTGGGACTCTACAAAGGTGACCATCTTTTGGAGGTGGCTATTATTTAGAGGTTCAGTATAAAAAAAATCAAGATAAACTGAGCATTAAAAAAATTAGTCATTTTAAATCCATTAATTCCTTATCTATTTTAATTTATATTAAAAAAATCAGTGATGCGTAATTGTTTTGCTTTTTTATGGCAAACATTCTTTTCTGAGGAAATGATAATGTTTGTAGTCCTTTTGTATAATTCGTCATTATTTTCATTCAAAGCAAAGTTCTTGGTCTCTAAAAACTTTGCTAAAACATCAGAATGTGTTTTAATGTTAGAATTTTGTGGCTGTTCCACACTCTCTTCTGCTTCCATTTCACCACTTTTTTCCCCTTCCACCATATTTTCTAACTATACTTGAATCATATCAAATGTAGCATAAACTTATAAATCTTTGTCCCCTCAAACTTTTCTGGTTGTCAAATTTGCCATTTCTACTAATCAAAGGATGTAATTCAACTCTTCCCCATCATTATCTCTGTGTTTTCGGGTTCATTAGGTGACGAAAGATATTGCAATTAAAAAATATTTTAATTACAGGATTGTAAACATTATGAAGAAAAATATGGATAAAAAGTGGAAATTGTGTCAAGTTGTCTAGTCATTAATGTACATATAAATAAAGCTGAATAAAGTAAACTAACCTTGATTCTAGTCTTTGCAAAACATGTCTGCACTGTTAAGCTCTTCACTTTCTTCACTGCTATGTTAATCCAATTAACTGCCACCAATGCAGTAAGTGATTTTGTATGAGCATTTACTGATGTGCCACCTAACATTTTAGATACCAGCTTTTGCATTTGCTGTAAAGTAAATTTTACTTTACATTGTTGAGAATTTGGGTTGTAGACATATTTGAAAATTTGAATAAAACCTTTTCTTTTTCTTGTGATGATGTTTGAGTGACTGTTGTTTGGAGGTTATCACTAATATTAATCTTGTGGAAAGTGTTTAGTTCCATTGATATGTAGCCATCCTTTGGAGGTTACCATTGTTTAGAGGTGACAATTAATGGAGGTTATAATATATATATTATAAATTATATATCATATATTATTAAATTTGGAAGTAAAACTGTATTTCTTTCCATGCCTAATATCATTGCATTATACTTTTTATCTGTTTTCTTTATTTTTTTTCATATTTATTCCTGTTATCAATTTTATTTTCAGGGAAAAATTATAATTCACCTTTATCTGCATTTTTTTTTTAAATATATAGGGATAAGAAAGAATCAGTGAATCCAAAGGATTTCATGGTTATAGATGCTAATAATGAAACAATTGTTAAGTTACCTGGTTCTGTAAATGGCCAACAATTCATTGTTCAAAACTGCGAAGTGAGTCTATTTTGGGCTTTCAATAATTTCTTTAAATTAGTAATTATAATGAAAAATTTCTGTATTTAAAATATTTTCTTCATGTGATAAGCAAAACAGGGGGTTAACACAAGGGCAAAAATTATTGAAAATTAATTAACGGCATCAAAATTAATAAAGGACAAGTAGTAACAATTTACATCTCTTTTAATTTAACAATGTGTATATAATAAAAATGTCTATGTATAATGTAATAATTCTAGTGTAAATGGAAAGCAATTATAATCAGGGCATATGTTTTTTTTTTTTTATGGAGATGAACAAATATATCATATTTGCTCTTCTATTTGGACACTTTTAGTATCCCTATAGGAATTTAAGTTTTTCTTGCCTTTAGTAAAATGAAAGTAAGTGCATTTTTAATTTGAAATTAATTATTGAACGGTCAAAATCAAGGTTAAAAAAAAAAAAATCTGAGAAAATTGTTCCTATTCTGTACACAAAGCTAATTAAGTTGACCTATAAATAATCTTTTTTTGTGTAATAGTTTATGTAGTCAGATTTTAATTTAAGCTTACACTCGTTTAACATAAACTTATGTCTGGTCACTGGCATATGCAGGGTGTGGGTTCATGGGGGAACTGACTCTCCATTATGATGCAGTTTTGTATATACAGGGTGTTTCAAAACTAATGGAACAAACTTTCAGGGGTGATAGAACATGCCAAAACAGACACTTCATCGTAGAATGCATGGTCACAAGTGAAGAGGTTTCATACTAGAGGGTGCTTTCCCTTTCTCCACACACACATGCATACACACACAGTGTCACATGCAATGCAGAAACAGGACGGGCATGGAACATCAAAATAAAGCTTTTGTTAAGACAAAATAATGCCAACAACTGCTTAACATACCAAACGAAATCAAAATTGCAGATATTAAATAAATGCCCAAATTAAAGCATATGTATAGACATTAATCATTAAGTACTGTAATGACTTGCATTTACAATAGCGGCTCGAAGTTATGACTTCCACTCCTGATACATACCTTGCATCATCATCAACATAAAAAATTCCTTATGTTCGTGTGGATGGCTGTGGTAGCCACGGACAGTCTGGCAACTAGTTTCGTGAATATCATCTGTGAATAGCACATGTGTCGGAAATTCTACTTCCACTTTGCTTTGCTGCTGGAACCTACTTGCGAATTCAGGGTGTGCAGGAAATTCTGCAGGTTGCAAAGCTTGTATGCACTGCACATGGTATGGATGAAATAATTCAGTTTGTAAAACATGCCATGGTATGAGATACATCTGTGTGACGGCTTACAGCTCTTATGCTGATATCAGGTGCTGTTCTACCTCACGTAGAATCTCATATGATGTGGCCGGCATTCTGACACTTCTGCCACATCCTGTATTGTGTGTGACAGCATTAAATGGTCCTGTTTCAGACAGTTGTCTGTGCAAGCGAGAACACACTCTGTGATCAGGAAGTACTTTCAGTAAAGCCTTTGTACTTCCTTCTCATTACCATTGGCAAGTTGGTGCAGAATGACCCTCGTTGTCTTTGCACTATAAAACTATAACCAACCATTGGCAAGACTAAAAAAATGCATGGCTGCCTTTCCGCATTATTATACCAATCCATTCCGAGTTTCTAATGACCTTGCATATGAAAACTACTACTTTTATATATGTCCCTGAAAGAGCTCTCTAATGTGAAACTTCTTCTTACAACCATACATTCTGTTATAAAAAGTTTGTTTTGGTGTGGTCTGTCACCCTTTTAAGTTTATTCCATTGGCTTTGAAACACCCTTTTTACATATATGAAGTTATAGCTCTGTAACCCCACCCCCTTTATGAACTTTCTGTATGTGGTAATGTTTCACATAAACATGTATGGATACACTTTAAATGTCTCATATAACTTAATAGGAATTCTGTGTTAAGTTTCGTTTTATATCACCTATGTAGTTACTCTGAACACAAAATCCACTTCCCGTTCTGAGAACCCCAGAATTCTATAATGCGTTATCAGATGTTACCTACTTTTTGAGGTGGGGGCGTCTAAAAATAGAAGGGGGTTTTAGGAGATGGTGTTCCTTCTGCAGAACTTGTTCTTCCCTCCTACATTAGGTTATTAGAAAAAAAAAATATATATATATACGACTGGGCTAAAAAAACAACAAAAAAAACATGCTACTGTAACATAGCTAGTAAAATTCAAGAGAGGCAATTAACACTTGGCCGAATTAATTTAAGATCATATTTTATTCACTGAAAATAACTTTACTTTCTCTATGTACAAGCAGCCCAGAGAGGGCTGTCTAATGGTAACGTATCTCTCTGTACCAGGCCCCTCTCTGGTTTCAAGTCGCAGTTACCACCCTACCCCGGATCATGGTTCACATATGTTGAAGTCAAAGGTTGAATTCCAGATGTCCACACAAATCCATGGAGAGTAATTTTACTACGTTAGAAATTCAAGATGTATGGATGGAGTGTCGAACAGTAGAACAGTAAATCGTCATTCTATGGCTGAGTGCGAAAGGGTATATAGTCAAGTAGCGAATGACATATCCCAAATGGCTGGTAAATGGGAGGAGGTCGGTACAGTCCTTCCCCCTTGCAGAACTTTCCTTGAAGTTATGAAAGAAAAGTTTTGATAGATCACTCCTGACGGCAGATGGCAACAAGGTGAAGTACAACACAGCAAGGTAACAATGCAGCCACACAGATATGTCCAAACTTGAAATGCAAACAAACAGTGATGCTTCCATGCTTTTACTGAAGAAAGTTTGTAGCATAAACATTGGTTCAAAATAATTAGAGGAGTACCGTGATAGTACACTGAGGCCAAAGAGTTAGACTCGAACTGATGCAATTACTTTAATCCTATTAATTATTCTAGTCCTATTAATATCTATCATTAATAAAATAATTCATATGCTATACAAATGCTATAGGCAATTTTACAAACTTAAAATATCATAAGAGATATGAAATCATAAATTAAATATCACAATATAATCATAATTTAAATATCACAATATAATCATAATTTAAATATCACAATATAATCATAATTTAAATATAACAGAATAATTTAAAATCACAAATACAAATAAAACATTTAAATTCATTTCAACAAGTAACTTCCTGTGTAATTACTGAATGAAAATCTCTTATTTCACCATAAATATTACTTCCATTTTATCAAGTGGCATTCGCTTTTGCGAGTTACCTCTTCCAACTACCGAGTTCGACATCGTTATTAACTATATAGCAGAGTATGACTACAGTCATTTATTAAAAACGTGCAACCTAACGTATACAATTCAAGTAAACTAAGCTTATAGAATTCTAGCAAATGGACATTATACTACAGCGAAATATGATTCAGCTTTCTTCGTCGAACTTATTCACAACGTTATATACGTCCAAAATAATTCATTTTGTAAATCGAAAAAGAAATCGTTTTTTAATTATCCATACAATTGTGTAATTTTAAAATGAAAGATTTTTGAATTAATATTTGAAAATTATAAATGAGATTAATGTGATGGTTAAACAACCGCAATGTCATTGTATAATTTCATTATTCCTATAAGGAACATAAATCTGGATGATTCTCTTTCATAATGTTATTTATGTGTTATTCTATTCCAAATTGTAAATGATAAATTTATGCTTGAAAGAGCTACATAACAATGACAATCACAATGTCTGTTTAAATATGAATTAATCCACACAAAACAATGTATAAGTCCAATAGAACTAAAGTAAATGACTTACCAAACGGTAAGTTCAAATTATATATCAAAATCAAATTTTGAAATATTAAACCAAAATAATCCATCAGATTGCAGTGTTACGTATATGTAATATCTATCTTAGAGATTTTTATCTGACCTTCCAATTATGCATGTGATGACATGGTGTCACCAAACTCAATGTTAGCGTTAGATCTCTATGGGGTTGGGGATCTCATTGCAAATAGTTGTGGCCAATCGTCCCCTGATCTATTCGCACACAATTTCAGACTTACTTTTGCCCTTTCTACAACATTCATGTTTACAGATTGGATAGCCTCAACCACTGTTTCCATGACTTCCTCCAGTGTTACACTGTCAAAAGCCTGACCCTTTTCCATGACCAACTGTCTCTGTGATCTTGGTTCATACACAAAAACATTCGAGCTGAATTCAGTTGTGTTTGCAAGTCTTTTTGGAACCATCCTTTTTAACCATTTGCATTGTTGCATGTCTATCACTAGTGTTTCCTATCTCACCTGTTAACTCACTCTCAGTGACATATGATGCCCTGGATATCCCATCGGAAGTTATTTCACCTACAGCAAAAACATGTTTCAAGTTTTCGTTTTGTTTTCGTGATTTAGCTACCCTTTTCCCATCTGCCTTCAGCAGTGTGGTTTCTGGGATATCAGTTAAATTAACTAGCAACCCACATTCTGGTTTTGTTTTCCCAGGCTGGGAGTGGGAGGTAGTATTCGGAAAATAAGTCTTTCGAAAAACAATCTACAATTTCCATACCCTGTTTATTGACATCTATGAGGGCTTTAGGTGTTCTGCGGTCATCCCTATTGTTTGTACACCCTACTGTGGCATGGTAACTACTTTTGAGGGGGAAGGGAAGTTTGAGGAGAACTTCCCTTCTTAAGAATTTATCTCCTTCTGAGTGTAAATTATGTGTGTTCATAGTCCCTAATGATTAGGATCCTGTTTTGGAGAGTCTTGATAAAACTCAGTATTTCTTTCAGTACTCTCATTATCATGAAGTAGTGGGCTAATTCTGAAACTATGATCCTTTCTCCTCTTATAAGTCTAGATTTGATGTGAGCTTGCAATTTTACCTTTTGCAATTCATTTTCTTGTTCTGCTCTTACTTTCTTTAGTTCATTTTCACATTTCTCTTTCTGTGCTCTTTTTAATTCTTCCCATTTTCTCTCCAATTCTAATTTTTTGGCTGCTCTTAATGCTTTTTCCTGTTTTCCAATTCTTGCAGACATAATCACATGCAAAACATTCTCAATTAATTCCACCTCTTCTCCACTTTCCTCCAATAATTTCCTTAGTCCACTGACTCCAAGATTAGGGTCCCATCGAACATCCATTTCATAAGCCAAAATTTCCAGGTCCTGCGTTTCTGCCCGAAACAAAAATTCCATGATGGATTTTAATTCTAATTCTTGTTTCTCTTAATCCTTTTTCCTGTTTTTCAATACCATTACTATAACCAAGATCTATAGGCCTGCCCGATATACAATATCAAAATACTAGTGTTATAACCGATAACTATACTTATTGTGCAATTTTTTCAAAATATCAATATTGCAAACAATAACCTTACCTGACATACAACTTCAAAATATCGGTATTATAAGGAAGATCTATAATTTTGAAATCTTAATGTTGTAACCAATAACTATACTTGGTGTGCCTTAAAAAAAAACCAAAAAACCAAAAAAAACGGTACTTAGGTTCCACAGAACAAGTACTGATATGTTTTAAAAATAACTGTACTGATGTACCCACACATAAGCACTGGTGTGCTTTTAAAAATAAAATGTACTGATGTACTTTGAAAATTAAAACATTAAAATACAATGCTATATAGCCATAAATTTTGCTTTAAAGAAAATTCAAACGAGCAAAATTTAATAATAATACTCATAACTGAAATTATCATAATGTCAATTTAAATTTCTTATATGGCCCCAATGTAACAAATCATGTACTTACCCCTCTGATGGAAGATTTCTAACATTGGAGCCGCCACAATTGAATTTGCATTCGGAATGTAAAGAAAACTCAGAGTTCACAAGTAAACACAAATTAGAAGAGGCGTCAGTGTTTCTTCATCAACAGCTCGTTAATATGGCATAGGAATTTCTTTCACTTGCTCCCTTCTGACGACGGATGTTCCGCAATTCCGTAAAGGCATTGGAACTTATTCGATCTACCACTAGGCACCAAAAATTACTAAGCTGTAACGTAGCTAGTAAAATTCAAAAGAGGCAATTGACACTTGGTCGAATTAATTTAAAATCACATTTTATTCACTGAAAATAACTTTGTTCTCTATGTACAGGCAGCCCAGAGAGGGTTGTTTAATTGTAGCGTATCTCTCGGCATCCAGGCCCCTCTCTCGTCTCAAGTCGCAGTTACCATCCTGTCCCCGGATCATGGTTCGCACATGTTAAAGTCAAAAAGGTCGAATTTCAGATGTCCACCCAGATCTGGGGAAAGTAATTTTACGTTAGAAATTCGAAATGTATGGACAGAGTGTCGAACAGTAAATCGTCATTCTATGGCTGAGTGCGAAAGGGTATATAGTCAAGTAGCGAATGACATAGCCCAAGTGGCTGGTAAATGGGAGGGTCGGTACACTATACCTAAAAAGCCCAATTTGATATGAGCAGGGGATCTCACTTTATTTGCTTCTTTCTGTTTGCGTGCAATGTGCCTGTGAGATGGAAAAAGTTATCAAGGTTTTAAGAAATCTGACATCCACAAGAATGACAATCTTGTTTAACTGATTTTGCTAAATGCTAATGAAGTTTTGTTACTATTATCTAAGCTGTTTTGTATTAATTTTTCGAAGTTTAAAATAATTTAAAATTCCTTCATCTAATAATTGTTTATAGTTCTGTATTTACTGACTCAATTTTTATGTCATGTTTTTGATAATATGTAATTAAAGTACCTGCATCTTCAATTGAATTCTTACTAATTCTTTATATGTATGCACACCCAACTTATTAGTTTAGTTTTCTTATATCTACAGGGGGTGATCTTACATCTAAGTTTGACTGTACTTGCAGTCTCTGGATATACAGGGTGCATCATAAATTTGTGCATACTTCAAAAATTCATAATAAAAGAAGTAATGCTCGGAAAAAATTTCGGTTTGGCCGAATATGATCAGAGGGACATTGGATTATTTTTCCATGTATAAAAAAAAAAATGATTCCAAAAGTAACTGAAAGAAGCCATTCACACATTTAATTATTACGTTAATTTTCCTGTATTTTTCTATTTAGTCATTTCAGCAATGCTGATTAGAAATTTTAAGTGTTTATACATACTTCTCCCTTTTTAGAATAGCAATATTTATATTTTGGACCATATAAACACAGCATCAGTTGATGATTGCTCAAATTGCAACATATTCCTTGGGCCAACAAAAGGAAGGTAAGCATGACTATATAATTTTTAATTACATTTTTTATATTTTTTAATTACATTTTTTATTTTCTGTTGCAACATGACCTTTACTGACCATTCATAGTCATCTCTCCTATTTTCAAAGTTCCATATTGAATGTACAGTAAAATCTCGGTAAGTTGTCACTCGGATAACTCGTCATTCTGGGTCAGTAATTTTTTTCAGTTCCA
>QLNU02013890.1:331-21344 GCA_006491805.2 Dysdera silvatica
ACCCCAACCTGTTTTCTTATTTCATCCACCCATCTAGTTTGAGGACGTTTTCTAGGTCTTCGGTGGTCTCTTGGAATCCAGTTCAGAATTTCTGTTGTCCATCGTTGATCAGTTCTTCTTGCAATATGCCCAGCCCATCGCCATTTCAGCCCTTTTACTTTAACAATGATGTCCTCTACTCTAGTTTGCTCTCTCACCCAAGTGTTTCTTTTTCGATCTCTCCTAGTTATTCCAAGCATGCACCTCTCCATGCTCCTTTGCGTTGTCTGTAACTTTCGTATTGCTCCAACTGTTAGACTCCATGTCTCTGATCCATAAGAGAGGACTGGCAATACACACTGGTTGAAGACCTTTCTTTTTAGACACAAAGGCAATTTCCCCTTCAGGATAAAACTGTTTCTTCCAAATGCACTCCAGCCAAGTTTAATACGTCTGTTGAGTTCTTTCATAATGTTGCCATCCATTGAAATCAGCTGGCCAAGGTAAATATATGAATCAGCAATTTCTAGCTCAATGTTGTCAACTTGTATTTTTGTTTCCTCTACAAAATTATTGAACATGATCTTAGTTTTTTGTAGGTTCATCTTGAGTCCAACTTCTTTACTTCTAGTTGAGAGCTCCTGTACCATGTCTTGGAGTTCTGATGGGTTCGTTGAAAAAATAACAATGTCATCAGCAAACCGCAGATGATTTAAATATTCACCATTTATTTTTATTCCCTTGTTATTCCAATTTATCAGCTGAAAAATCATCTGTAAAGCTGAAGTAAAAAGTTTTGGAGAAATGGTATCTCCCTGCCTCACACCTTTACCAATTTTGATAGTTTTGGTATCTTTATGTAACCGAAATTTTGCACTTGCATTTTTATACACACGTTTCACCATGTCAATGTACACATCCTCAATGTCTGTTGATCTTAAAGAGTTGATGACTGCTGATGTTTTAATAGAGTCAAAGGCCTTCTCATAGTCAATAAATGCAACACACAATGGAAGTTCATATTCATGTGTTCTTTCAATTAATTCTCTTAATACTTGAATATGGTCCACTGTACTGAATCCACTTCGAAATCCAGCTTGTTCTCTTGGTTGAGCTGCATCTAATTTTTTCTGCAGGCGATGTGTTAGCACTTTTGTGAAGATTTTATAAATAGCAGGTAACAAGCTAATTGGTCGGTAATTTTTCAAATCCTCTTTATCACCTTTTTTATGCAAAAGAATTACTGTTGCAGAATCCCATTGGTTTGGTATGTTACCGCTGTTAAGACATTTGGTAAAGAATTTTGCAAGTATGTCTTCTACATATTCTCCAGCTTCTTTTAGGATATCTAATGTAATACCATCATCACCAGGGGCTCTTCCTTTCTTCATACTTTTTATTGCAAATGAAACTTCTTCTTTTAAGATTTTAGGAGCTGTTCCTTCGACTATTTCAATGTCTTCGTTTAATCCACTGTTACTTTCATATAGTTTTTTGTAGAATTCTTCAACTCTTCTAAGTATTTCTTCCCTATTTCTTGTTACGGTGCCATCCTCTCCTTTTAATGCAATGATGTGTTTCTTCCCAACAGATAAACTTCCTTTAACAACCCTAAGGCTCTTGTTATTTTCAATGGCTTTCCTTACTAGCTCACAGTTGAATTTTCTTATGTCTTCTTTCATGCTTTTGCGCAGAGTTTTACAAAGTTCTATGTACTCAATCCTGGAACTGGTATTTTGATTGTCCACCTTCATATCTCTTCGCCTTTTCATGAGCTGTTTCGTCTTCTCAGATAATTTGCTATTGTGCTTTTTACAGGTTACACCACCAATTTCCCCAGCAGTTTCAACTATTGTCTTAACAATGTTTTCATTTGCTTCTGAGATATCAATTTCTTCAATAAGTCCTTCCAGTGCAGAAAAGCGATTTTTTAATTCCAACTTGAATGCCTCGGTATTTACTTTCAGTTTCATTAAATCCACCCTCTTACTTACTTGTTTCCTAATGAGCTTCTGTCGTTCTAATTTAGTATTTAAGTGCACTTTACATCTCACCATTCGATGATCACTTCCAGTATTAAATCTGTTCAGTACGCTGCAATCTTCAATAATTGATTTCTTGTTTGCCAGGATATAGTCAATTTCGCTGGTTCCTCCATTGGGGTGTTTCCATGTCCATTTTCTTTGCGGTTTCTTCTTAAAAAATGAATTCATGATGCTAAGGTTTTCAGCTTCTGCAAATTCGATGAGTTGATCGCCACGTTCATTCCTTTCCCCATATCCGTATTTACCAACCGATGTCTCTCCTTGTTCCTGTTGTCCAATTCTTGCATTGAAATCCCCCATGATGAGCTTGATATGTTGTTTCCCCTTGGTATGTAGCTGTTTGATTTCTTCATAGAATTCTTCAACCTCCTCGTCGGTATGGCTTGATGTTGGTGCATATGCTTGTACTATCTGAAGTTGGTATCGCTGGGTTAGTTGAACAACGAGCCTCGCTGCTCGATCTGACGTACTTTCAACTTCCAGAAGACAGTCTTTAATTCTTTTGTTGATTAAGAAGCCAACACCACTTGTTCTTCCAGTTTCCGTTCCTCTATAATAAAACAAATGTCCACTTTTAAGTTCCACCAACTCTTCACCTTTTCTTCTAACTTCACTGAGTCCTACAATGTCCCATTTGATCTTGTCTAGTTCCTCTTCCAATTCCTGAAGTTTTGCTTCAGAAGCAAGGGATCGTCCATTAAACGTAGCCAAGGTCAATAACAAACGGCAGCCTGGGCCATTCCAGTGATTCTTAGCACCCCCTGCTTTCATGCCACACTGACCGCTGCCTTGATCAGGAGCACTCCAGCACCTGGAGACTAGGGGCCATGGTTTTTGGTGTGTCAACATAATGGAGGAATTAGCCATAATTTCACCACGCTGGCTAGACGGGTTGGTGAATTAGCCCTCCCCTTCCGCCTTTCTATCCGTGCAGCAAATATTAATTTGCCACATAAATAGAAAGCTCAGCCTGCACCACTTGAAGGCGGGGTAGGACACTAGGTTACTGGCCTGGCCGGTTCCACACATCGTCACATACGTTCAGCGTGTGGGTCTCCTTCCAGTTAGATACCAGCAACCCTTTTGCAGGCCTGTGCTAATGTATATAGTCATATATATAAGAAAAAAGCGTTTAAGTTTTAAAGATTCTTTTGTTCATGCTCAAATGTTTGGGAAAATACAGGTGAGTATTGTACAAAGAACCTTCAATTGCACTTGTGCAATTGAAGGATTCTTTTGCTAATATACAACAAATCTGTCATTTGCATAGCAATCATATTCTCACGAAAACAAATACTACTTGTCAAGAAACTTTGTAGGAAAATCGAAAATATTTTTTTCTATCAACTTCGAGATTTTAAGCAAATTCAATATACGTTCAGCAACTGTGATTTTGGTCGATGGCGAAGTGGGTAACCATAGTAATTTCGCAAAACATAATTTATGATTTATTGGTTTTTAATATTTCAGAGAAATATATTTACTAACGTTTTCTTCAATTTCCTTGAAAGCTACATTATTTACTATTGCAGCGTATAAACAATTCTAAGAAATGGAGCGATATCGACCAAATATCTTTTGCAATACTTCAAAGTGGGAAAGTATGTTTCATCACATATTCTACTACTACTGGAATGACTAAGACAGACTATATAAGAAATCGAAAGATGGTTCATACTATTAAACAAAGGAAACTATTTCGTAAAGAAAAAGAAAGAATAGTTGGCGTTTTAGCAAACTTCATAGCAGTAAATGAAAACAAGCACGGGCAGGAGACAGAGCTTGGAGTGAAAGAAGAAAACGGGGCAGGCAATGGGGTCTTAACAGATGGGCCAAAGGGGCTCGGGCCCCAAATTGGCGATTTGTTTTTTGAATAATTTTTTTAAATACAAGTACAGTACGACCTTTACAACGAGAAGCTTAGGACCAACGAAAAATGCTCGCCAGGGAGAGTTTAAGTATTACGTAAGAACCTTTTTAGTTGCTGCTATGCTTATTTTCCTATGTTAGCCAATGTTAATTTTTGCTTAATAAGGGTGGGGGTTGAAATGGCCAAAATATTGCTTACGTAATACTTGAAATCTCCCCTATATTCAGTTCTCGCTAAATCCGTTTTGGAATTTAAAATACCAAACTTCGAAAATAAAGTCCGTAACGTACGTGCATGTAATGTGCATACAATAATAACATTCGCCTTTGAATTCGCTTTAAAATTTTGAGACAAGAATATATATATATATATATATATATATATATATATATGACAAGATCAAATGGGACATTGTAGGACTCAGTGAAATTAGAAGAAAAGGTGAAGAGTTGGTGGAACTGAGAAGCGGACATTTGTTTTACTATAGAGGAACGGAAACTGGAAGAACAAGTGGTGTTGGCTTCTTAATCAACAAAAGAATTAAAGACTGTCTTCTGGAAGTTGAAAGTACATCAGATCGAGCAGCGAGGCTTGTTGTTCAACTAACCCAGCGATACCAACTTCAAATAGTACAGGTATATGCACCAACATCAAGCCATACCGACGAAGAGGTTGAAGAATTTTATGAAGAAATCAAAGAGTTACACACCAAAGGGAAACAACATATCAAGCTCATCATGGGGGATTTCAATGCAAGAATTGGGATGATAGTGTGGTTCCACATGTGATAGCAATAAAGTTATTGACAAATCTTTTTTTAGTCATACCCACTGTCATTTTTCAAGAATGACCTTTTCTTTCCCTAATAAAAAACCCCGCATATTCGGTATGAAAAGACTACGCGCAAAAAGAGCAGTAATTGAGAGGTTAAGAGCCAAGTAAGCAACCCAAAAATCAAGGGATCGAGTCTAACCTACGGCATTCCGACCCTTATCTGGAAACGAAAAGAGTTATATGAACCAACCCGCTTGCTTTTATTTTATTTTATGACGCATGTGCAAAAGGGACACATTTTTAATAAGTTTTCTGAACTAATATGGACGCTTGCTTATGTTTTAGGGAGTAAGGACACTTAGGATCACAGTGCTCTAAGCCCTACAGTTTTCCGAGGGAACTGAACCTCTTGCGAAGAAATCAAATCCTGAAGTATGGATTAGGTAAAAAAACGGAAAGCAGCTAGTAAGATTTTAACTCAAACACGTTTTTTGTACATCGACGAAAACATCAAAAATATGTAACAACGTAAGGTGAAGGTTAGCGGACTACAACCGTCATATATACTGAAGTGCCAGAAAAACTGGTACAGGCGTGCGTATGCAAATAACGGAGCTTTGCAACCAATCAGCGTAACGCGATGCGGTCGGCAGCACCTATATAAGACAAGAGATGTCTGGCAAAGCTGTTAGATCGGTTCTTGCCGCTACAATGGCAGGCTATCAAGATTTAAGTGATTTTGAACGTGGCGTTATAGACGGCACAAGAGAGATGGGACATAGCATCTCCGAGATAGCGACAAAATTTGGATTTTCACATATGACCATTTCACAGGTATACCGTGAATATCAGGAATCCGGTAAAACATCAAATCTTCGACAGCTGTGAGGTCGGAAAAAGACCTTGAAAGAAGGAGTCCTTCGACGACTGAGGAGAATCGTTAAACGAGATAGACGTGCAACACTTCCTCAAATTGCCGCGGATTTCAAGGCTCGCGCATCAACAAGTGTCAGCGTGCGAACTGTTCAACGAACCATCATTGATATGGGATTTCGGAGCCGAAGGCCCACTCGTGTACCATTGTTGACTGCACGGCACAAAGCTTTACGCCTCGTCTGGGCCCCGCCAACACTGCCATTGGACTGTTGATGACTGGAAACACGTTGCCTGGTCTGATGAGTCTCGTTTCCAATTGCATCAGGCGGATGGACGTGTACGAGTATGGAGACAACCTCATGAATCCATGGACCCTACATGTCAACAGGGGACTGTTCAAGCTGGTGGAGCTTCTGTTATTGTATGGGGCGTGTGCACTTGGCGTGATATGGGATCCCTGGTATGTCTAAAGACAACTCTGACAGGTGACAAGTACGTAATCGTCATGTCCGATCACCTACACCCATTCATGTCCATTGTGCATTCCGACGGACTTGGACAATTTCAGCATGATAATGCGACACCCCACACATCGAGAGTTGCTACCGAGTGGCTCCAGGAACACTCTTCTGACTTTAGACACTTCCATTGGCCACCTAAATCGCCAGACATAAACATTATCAAGCATATCTGGGATGCCTTGCAACGTGCTGTTCAGAAGACATTTCCACCACTTCTATGGATTTGTGGACTGCTCTGCAGGATTCCTGGTGAGAATTGTCTCCAGGATACCTTCAGACATTAGTCGAGTCCATGCCACGTCGTGTTGCGGTACTTCTGCGTGCGCGGGGGTAGGGGCTACACGATATTAGGTAGGTGTACCAGTTTTTCTGGAACTTCAATGTTTATGTTTATACAAAACACATATATGTATGATATATTTGTATTTAATGGGGTCGTTATGACTCCTTTAAACGCCCCCTGCGTACGCTTATGCAAGTATGTCAATAAACTTAGCCAGGATTTAATTTCGGGGGGATTCAAAAATTTTTACAAAATAACGAATAAAGATGTGTCGCCTTTATCCTAAAGAAGAAATATAAATAGACCATTAACGTAGGAGAAGGGAGGCTCAATCCCATATTATATATCGAAATATGTTATTTTCTCTATGACCGCATCATATAATTTTCTTTGAAGCCATTTGAGGCCTCCGCATAAATTTGGAATTGCTGAGCTAATGAAATAGATCATGCAAAAATAAATGAGAAAATACCAATTTTGCCTCCAGACATTATTGTAAATTTTTACTGGCAGTTTTCTTCATCAACATTTAATTTTTCAGAATGCCACACCCATTACCACACTTTAAAGAAAATGGTTTCTATTTTTTTCTTTAAAGTACTCAAATTAATAGTCTGCAAAACAAGACCTTGTGGTCAGAACTTTAATAATTCAAAGTTTTATAGTTTTTTCTCCACTTTTTACGTTTGACTAGTAAATACTAATACACACAATCAGTTTTTCCATCTTATTACAAATTTTGTTTCGGGGGGGGGTATCAGTCTCTGAGATTCCCCCTCTAGATACGGGCGTGTGTCAAAGTAAATTAGAATTTTGAAGTGTAAGGAATTTTAAATTTCTATTTAGAATTTTACTTTAAAAAATTCATTATTTAAGATTGCGTGGACGACCACCTTATACGATTCTCTGTATTGGTTAAACTCTCTCTCTCTCTCTCTCACTCACTCAGCTTTAAAGAAAAGTTTTCAGAAAAAAAGTTCTAGTAAAATTAGTAAAAACATTTGCTATGCGCCAATTATCTTTTAACATTTTTTGTAAAAAAAAGAAAAGGAGAAAAGAATCACAGCAGCACAAGACTTTGTTAAACGAAAAGAAAAGTTAAAAATAAGTAGATTTTCTTTGGAAAATAGGGACCTAAAGGTGTGCGTATAATGCTCTGAACGTGTTCTGAAAGAAAGGATGAACGCATATAAGATAAAGCTGGAGGGGGTTGAACTTTATAGCAAAAAAACAAAGAATTTCCAACTCTTTTTACGAAGAAAATCTGTCTCATAGATCATTTCCATTAGATTCCAGTGCCTGCTATTGACAAGGAACTATTTTTTAGTCTTTCTTTTCTTCTTTTAGAGTACACCTCATGGTTGTAGGGTTTCTTTTACTATTTATAGCTTTATAACATCTATTCTGCTTTTATTATTGGAATATTATATTGTTGATATTATATTGTTGATTATTATATTGTTGATATTATGTTGTTGATTATTATATTGTTCATATTATATTGTTGATTATTATATTGTTGATATTATATTGTTGATTATTATATTGTTGATATTATATTGTTGATATTATATTGTTGATTATTATATTGTTGATATTATATTGTTGATTATTATATTGTTGATATTACATTGTTGATATTACATTGTTGATTATTATATTGTTGATATTACATTGTTGATTATTATATTGTTGATATTACATTGTTGATTATTATATTGTTGATATTACATTGTTGATTATTATATTGTTGATTATTATATTGTTGATTATTTTATGTTGTTGATTATTACAATGTTGATTATACTGTTGATATTACATCGTTGATTATTATATTGTTGGATATTACATTGTTGGATTGTTATATTGTTGATATTACATTATTGATTATTATATTGTTGATATTACATTGTTGATTATTATATTGCTGATATTGGTTACTGAAAGTTGGTTATTATATTGTTGGATATTACATTGTTGATTATTATATTGTTGATTAGAAAGCTGCGCTGTTTCGAATATGTTTAAGTAAACGTATTTATATAACCTGTATCTGCTGTATATTTCATGTAGTTTTCGGGCTCGAGCGGGTTCAGGATCCTTAGACGAATGCAACTGTGAATCTGAAAACTTGCTTTCCTGTATAGAAATTCTTCAAGGAATTCAACTATGGGATTCGTTTTCGTGGATTGTGGAAATACGTGTATATGAGAATTCATATACACGTATTATCATATACACGTACATATAACTCAAATTCCAACAAAGTGTTTCGGGCTCGGGCTGTGCTCGAGCCTCCAAAAATGAGCCCGAACTCATTTCCACTGCCTACTCAGAAATCCGCTCCCCACTTTTCTCTCTCTCTCTCTCTCTCTCTCTCTCACTGTGTGTGTGTGTGTTTTCTCTTCCATAGTTATTTTAATTATTACTATTGTAAAAAACGTTATATTGTAAAAAATTGTAAGAAAACGTGTAAAGATTTCCTACAAGTACGCTATTACATTGCAACTGAAATCTAAACTAATAAATAAATCACAATGTTCAATTTTTCAGTTGTATACACTCAAAATATACAACAATATGATGTCTCTACTAAAAACACACCTCCAGCTACCAGCATTTTTTCCTTTGTTTTCTTTCCAATTTCTTACATCAATCCTCGTTGCCAGAATCCTATTTAGCGTAATTGGATGTTTTCCTTTAACTCTATAAGAAAAATAAAAATACTAAATAAAGACGCCTTTAACTAAGATTTTGTGATGCAGCCCATGAGAAAATAATGTATTTTGATGTCGAAGGGGGGGATTGTGCCCGCCTCAGCCCCTCCATTTCTTACGCCACTGAACTGAACAGGAAACTAAGGTTAAAACGAAAAAAAAAAAAATAATTTTGCTTTGCGCGGTTTACCCCACAGAAAACTTTTTACGGTAATTGCTTCCTCTTCAAGGCTAATTAGTCTAAATGGCGCGACTAATATGCAATTTCAAGTTGTTTATGGACTGGTGTTTTTGTCGTATTTCTGTGTAAACAACGTGTGGAATATTCCTAATATCCGACATTTGTTGTGCAACCAACTGACATTATGAGGCATTTTATCTGTTTTCTACCTTTTTTTATAGTTTTCTGCTCTTTGTTAGTTACTTGAATACTCGCACGACCTTCCATTATGATCCCTGAATAACTAAACACCCCCGGTGCATCGTAAAAGATTCACAAATGGCGAAGAATAAAGAAATTGAATTAGATAACAAACAAAGAATTCGATACGATGCTAGGAGAATTTAATCTTATTTGCAAACGATTGTATCCAATTAAAAAAATAATACAAATTTTCTTGAGTTGATCAAAATAATTATTTTAGGGGGTGAATGAATTCCATCGGTGGCTTTCTTTAAAGGGAGTGCATTCTTTAGATCCGCTTCCATCCTTTATTCTCATTCACTTTTAGGCTAAGTCGGTCTTTTCATTCATTCATTCATTCATTCTCTAAATGAGAATCGAAATAACAGGGAACAGGGGCGCCTATTTGAAGGATTGGGGGTTCCAGGTAAGCTCCTATCTACTATCAACTTCGTTTTGCTTAGATTTGAGCCTCAAACTGAGATGTTTGCCTTTCCCCAGGGGCGAACTGAGCTGCCGGCCCCCGAGCCGGTGCGCCCTCATGGGCTATAGGACTCGCGCCCTCCGAGAATTCAAGATATGCGCCCTTTGAGACGACCCAGTCCGCCCTTGCCCTCCCCTTCCTAATTTTATTATAAAGAAATGCTCAAGACTGAATAAAGAACAAATAAGGAATTTTCTATTTATTTAAATCGTTTATTGATTATTATAACAGCGCATGTTTATCTTGGTGTAATAAAACAAACATACGTCTATTTTCTCCTTTATTTATCTATTCATCGTTCATCAATTTTGGGAGGGCCGGACTTCCCAAATGTTTTGGGGGTCAAAGTGTCCTGAGCCACTTAGGATTAGCGCTCCCGTTTCTCATTCATTTTAGGAAAAATGAATTCCTTTAGACCAGTGGTATTCAAACTACAAAGTACTAACTAAACTACACTACTAACTAACTAAATTACAAGTGGTATTCAAACAAACAAGGTACTAACTTCAAACTACACTACTAACTAAACTGCACTACTAACTAACTAAACTACACTACTAACTAACTAAACTGCAAGTGGTATTCAAACTACGAGTACTAACTAAACTACACTACTAACTAACTAAACTACAAGTGGTATTCAAACAAACAAGGTAATTTTTGTGACCCCAAATGGGGTCAAAAAAATTACTTTGGGCTCGCACGGTGGATGAAAAAATTGCAAATAAATTTAGTTAAATGCAAATACATCATTGACAAACTTTTTGAGAAAAATATTGGTTTTCAAAATGTGAAATTTTATTAAATTCTGGAGATATTACTATATTTTTAGAACAACGACTTCAAAGAGATAGACTTGTGGCCGAGCCCAATAAAATTAATATATAATTAATATAATATGCATAATGTAGAATATATTAGGGGGACCGGAAAGTAATGTCGTTTTTGCGCATGTCGATATTCATTAGTCATTTATCAGCTCATTGTGTACTTCAAAGTCGTGCCAAAGACATTTTAAAGTTAGAGTGACTTGTTTACTCGTAAATAATAAAATCTTAATTTTTTTTTGCAGTTTATGGTGAAATGGCCGGCCAAATACCAGAAGAGGTACATATCCGGCATTGTATGCTTTTTGAGTTTCACAAGGGTAGTAACGCAACGGTTGCTACCAAAAACATTTGCGATGTTTATCCAAACGCATTAGACGTTCATAAAATCCAAAGGTGGTTTTCTAAGTTTAAATCCGGTAATTTCGATTTTTCCGACTCGTACCGATCAGGAAGACCAACAACTTTAGACAATGACATGTTAGGGCGGAAGTGGAAGCAAATCCGTGTCAGACAATCGAGGAACTGTCAAACACTCTTAACCAACCTTGGTCGACCATCCAAGAACATTTGCAGCAGATTGGTAAAGTAAGCAGAGCAGGTGTTTGGGTCCCACATAATCTGTCCGAAGAAAACAAAGCTAACCGATCCATCACATGCAACTTATTGCTTCAGCGGCACAATACAGAAGCGTTTTTTGATCAATTGATCACTGGAGATGAAAAATGGGTCCTCTATGATAACCCAAAACGCAAAAGGCAGTGGCTCTCTCCAAATGAATCGCCACAAAGTACAGCTAAGCCAGGTTTACACCCCAAAAAGGCGCTTTTGTGTGTTTGGTGGAGTAATCGCGGGGTCGTTCATTTTGAAGTGCTGAAACCTGGACAAACTGTGAATGCAGACCTTTACTGTGAACAATTGGATCGAGTAAATCAATCTTTAATTGAAAAGTGCCCGGCAATTGTCAACAGAAAAGGTGTTATTCTGCAACAGGATAATGCAAGACCGCACTGCGCAAGACGAACCCTGGAAAAAATTAATGAATTGGGATGGGAGGTATTGTCTCACCCACCATACTCATCCGATATTGCGCCATCGAATTTCCATTTATTCCGATCGCTACAACATTTTCTAAGTGGCAAAAAATTTGAAAATTCGGATGATATCCAAAATACCATCTCCAGATATTTTGCTCAAAAACCAATTGAGTTTTATCGATCTGTCATTGAAAATTTGCACACTAGATGGCAAAAGGTTGTTGATAACGAGGGTGATTACATTATTTATTAAAAATAAAAACTTGGTAAAAATTTATCTGTTTGAATTTAATGTAGAAAAACGACATTACTTTCCGGTCCCCCTAATATAATTAATATAATTTTGTATTCAATGTGTTTTCTTTACTTAGTTAAAAATACCTTTATTATGGAGATGTGGCGGCGGCGGGCAAAAGAGGGGGGGGTCGCGGATCTTTTGGTTACTAAAAAAGGAGGTCGCGGATTGAAAAAGGTTGAGAATCACTGCTTGAGACCATTCTCATTTAACTTCTCACTACCCATATGCATAGAACTTGGTTTAGTATCACATAATTGCACGCATCATCATTAGTATTGTTGACATGTCATCATGTACATGATAGTCTCGTTGTACATGATGGCATAATTATCCATGTTATGATCAATTCAAATCAAGAAGCTTGATTTATGCGTGTCGTTTCGTCAAATACATTACACACGGCTATAGAAAACTCGGTTATAAAAATTGGGTTATAAGGAATTTGGTGATAACAATTCAGTCAACTTGTCTATTTCATCAAAATTGTGAAATTCCTGGGCAATCTCATAAGAATAACGTTATTTTTCCTCACTTATGAAGTCGTGGAATTTCCAAATACTTGGACATCACCAGAAAATAAGTCAGCATGGTCTTCATTCTAATATATGGGATCATTTTTTTTTACATTTCTCTTTCATATTTCTGGGAACATTTTCTTCCTTATTTTCCTATATTTAGTATTCTGTATTAAAAAATTGCTGATTTTTTTTTCATAAAATTCATAGTACGTATGATTTTTTAATTATTTTATAGTTTAACTTTACATTGTCATGTGAATTTGATTTCTTACTCTATTAATCTGTATTTTTTTTTCGAAAAGACAGAAAGGGTTAAAATAAATGTATATGCTTACTTCTTTTTTTTTTATCTAACTTGAGGTACATATTGGATGGTGCATATAGTAAGCACATATAAGAGTTACATACGAGAATGACGATGTTGATGACCTACTGGGACACTGATAATGTTTGAAATGGAGGACAAAAAGCCATAGCTTGTTGCCAGATTCTTCCCCAGAGTTATCAAACGTAACAAATTTAAATTAAAATTTAAAATAGAAGATCACATTAAAGTAAAAGAAAAAACATATTTTATCGTTGATTCTCGCCGTATTTCTTTCGATGTACAATGAATAAAATATAATTTGTAAGATTGTTACATATTTATTGATATGTTAATATTTTTGGAGATTTTTAGGCCTCATTTGAGAAAATTGCGATAAATGAATAGTTATAGATTCGTAATTTAGGCAGCTAAAGGCTGTTAAAAGTTTGGTTTGATCTTCTAAAAGAGAAGAGAAAAAATTAGTTTCAAAATGTGGATTCAGTTTTATTTATTTATTATTTGTTTGATCAGTTAACGAGTTAAAAGGATGGCAGAGAGAAAGACACCGTTACCCCACGGAATATCGCGATTTTGCTTTAGGGAAAATAAAGGCAATTGTATTGAAACATTAGTTTGCAGTCATAATGAAACATTCACTTATAATGCCACTTACAAAATTTAATAATATCCACCAGCATATTAAAATTATTTATCGGTTATAACGTTTAAATTCCAGTGGTCCTTTAAATGTCGTTGCATGAGAGTTCTATTGCGGTGTTATATTAGTATTATGGACAGTAATTTTCAGAACCCACGTATAAACAGCTCAAATTAGAGTTTTCGGTTTTGGAACAAAAAGAGACCTGTCCCAATTCAGGATTCGATCCAAGGTCCCTCGGTTCAGCCCGGAGTATCTTGACCATTGGACGACCGAGGATGGGAATAACGCTTTCTTTCTCCGTATATAAGGATGTAAGATATTATTGCCCTTCACAGGGATAACACAATTACCACATAATATAATAATATTATTATTTAGCAACTGTGTTATCCCAGGGGCGGGCTAGGCATCCGGCCAAAGGCTCTCATGGGCTATAGGACTCATGACCGCCGATAATTTAAGGTATACGCCCTTTGAGAGGCCACAGTCTGTCCCTGTGTTATCCCTGAGAAGAGTAATAATATTTTACAACCTTATATACGGAGAAAGAGAGCGTTGTTCCTGTCCTCGTTGGTCTAGCCGTCAAGGCCCTCCGGGCTCAACGGAGGACATTGGATCGAATATAGGATAGGGACAGCTCTTTTTCTCCTAAAACGAAAAAGCTCCAGTTTGAGCTGTTGATACGTGGGTGCTAAAAATTATTGTGCAATAAATTCCTTCCAGAAAAACTAACAAAAAAATCGCCCGGTGGCTTTGTGTGTTGACCATTATTATAGACAGCTACTATAAATAAAATCATAAATTATAAAAATAATTTTATATTGATTGGAACTCCCGAAAACTTAATAAAAACAACTTCAATACCGATTTTTCCTCCTCCGTCATCTGTCTGATCTGGGAATATTTTGTTTACAAGAGTAGATTTTTCCAAAAGTGTTAAGTTTATGTAACGTTGACACACTAAGGTTAGGAAAAGGATCGAACTCGATTGAAAAAAAAAAAAAACATTCTTAATTTTTTTCCTAAAATCCTAACCCTTACAAACTGTTATTAATTCTTCGCAAAATATTGTCGAAAATTTCTGTTTTGCAGAATCAAAATCTTCGTTTTTATTCACGAGGTTAATATATTCAATAAAAAGCAGGTTTAAAAAAAGTTACAAAACTTTTTTTTTTTTTTGTAAATAAACGTAGTAGCTTGAAATATGGCGTACTCCTTCCTTCCGTTCATCCTGGTTACATTAATTAATATTAAATGCATTAATTTGAATTTGTATTGCAATTCATATTTCATGGCCACATTATTATCTCTTACTAGAGAAGTGCACGAGGTGTAAATTGTTGATTTTGACGAAAGTAGTATCTTTGGAAAGGTCTCGCTATGGGTAGTAAACAGAGCTACTCATCTCAATCCAATAGTTGAGAAGATATCGCTAAAAAATAAGAAGGGTGTCAGCACTGCTGGGAAAGCAAGGTGCAAGGGCACATCGGGAATACAGCATACGCGTGAATACGATATTTTAAATGCTTATTATTCATGTAAAGGTGCTTCGTGACGTCCAGTAACGTAGCTGAGGGGAGCAAGGGGGCGGTTGACCTGAGCGCATAATTCGTGGGGCGACAATCAGCCTTTAAAACCAAAATTTATTTGTTTGCTTGAGCATTCCATTGTGGGGCGGTACGACAGGCCTGCCCCGGGCGACAAAATATTAGCTACGCCATTGATGATATCAACCGTTTTCCCATTTCAGTTTGTATTCCAGCGGCCAATTTTCCAATGAAACCCTGCACAATCCCCCCCAGGTTCAGTTTATAATGTGAAAAGCACAAATGTTGTGCACACCAGCCACAATTCAAGAATAACAAACTTTCGCATTCGTTATATGTTTTTTCTGTTAGCCTAAAGCACACCTGCTTTACAGATGGAAAGCTTGGTATGTGCGATTACAATAGTACTTTGTTTAGAGGAACATCATCGTACGTCGTCAAATGTACAACCTGACATTTGATTGTGAAGTAAGTGATGCACGTTGACTCCTCTTCTTGCTAAATCAATTTCTCCGCAGATTACCTGATAAGTACGAGGATATTCCATCATTCTCCTTACCATGTATAACATGTATATTTGCAATGTGTATATCTGTAATATGTATATTTGTAACCGTGAAAGTTTGAACATCTAGTGGCTGTAAGTATTTTGTTGTATTAGGAGGTAAGTGTATGACTTCTACATCATCTTCCAATTTTTTTTTAATAATCACTACCTTTTTTGACCTCTTCATTGATCCAGGATCAAAATACAGAGGTTATTTACTATTATTTATTTATTTATTTATTTTAATATTATTTATTATTTATTGGTTCAGTGCCGGATTAACGCATGGGCTTTAGGGGGCTGGAGCCCAGGGTCCCCGCCAACTAGAGAGCTTCCAGAGACGTGTTCTCTTATAGACGATAATTTTGAATTATTTTGAACTATTTTGGAGGGGCCCCTTACAATATCAGTAGCACAGGGGCCTTAAAAACTTTAATCCGCCACTGCTCTGGTTAGTTAAATTTTACCTTATTTAAGGAAGTAATTTTTGTTAAGGTATTATTACCCTCCGCAGGGATAACACAATTGCCAAATATGGTCAACACAAGAAAGCCTCCGGGGCGAGAATTTTGTGAGTTTTCGTGGGGGAATTTATTATACTATAATTTTTGCCACCCACGTTTTAATTACAGCTCAAACTAGAGCTTATGTAATTTTGGAGAAAAAGAGACGCTTTCCCCATCCTGGATTCGAACCAGGGTCCCTCCGTAAAAAACTCACAAAAATCTCGCCCCGGAGGCTTTCTTGTGTTGACCATATTTGGCAATTGTGTTATCCCTGCGGAGGGTAATAATACCTTAACATCTTTACATACGGAGAAAGAGAGCGTTGTTTCCTGTCCTCATTCGTCTAGCGGTCCAAGACACTCCGGGCTAAACGGAGGGACCCTGGTTCGAATCCAGGATGGGGAAAGCGTCTCTTTTTCTCAAAAACGATAAAAGCTCTAGTTTGAGCTATAATCTATGCGTGGGTGGCAGAAATTATTGTATAAGAAGTAATTTTTCTTAAATTCTACTTCTTTTATTAAGTGATTTTAAACAATGTTTAAAGTCACTTATAATAAAAACTTGTACTTAATCTCTATAATAAAAATTAATCAGTTTGAATATATCCCAAAAGCTAAAGTTTCTTTTACGTGGACATCCTTTAATTTTTCGTTAATACATCAAAAATTATTAATTGTTAAGGAAGGCTATTCAAAGAAAATTCCTTACTATATAAGAAATATGTATTACGTTATGAAATAGGCGTATGAGAAATATCCCACATCCATTTATTTATGTAAGCACGTCTACCAGCGCCTAATATCCCGGGAACGCGGAGTTTATAACCATATAATAAAACGCAATAAAGATGTGATATGACATAGAAGGTATCCCGACAATATGGTATATTAAAAAAAATATTAAAAAATGAAAGAGAAGTTGAAAAATACTTGCTTGTCAATATCAGACGCTGGCGTCTAATACGAATGATCCGTAAGATGAATTTTTCTTTCGTAAAAGAGCTTTTTGTTTTCCAGTAAAAAAAAAAGTTTAACAGCACTTCCCTCGATTTTCTTACATGCTCTGGTCCTTTTTTTCGGAACACGTCCGGAGAATTTTAATCACACCATTTGGTCCCAATTTTTTCAACAACAAAAAAAAATCCTCTGTTTAACATTTTACAGCTCGGTTTCTCGTGTAGCAAAGACTTACACTACCGTGATTCCATTCTTCTACCTTTTTTTATAAAAAAAAATATTTAAAGGGAGTTTATCCCATAACAAAAGTTTTTATTAACTTTACTAGAATTTTTCTTTGGAATTTTTTGCTGAATCTGATGTCTATATTATATGTACTTATTTCCTATCTAAAGCTGTAGAAAAAGAACTCATTTGATTAAATAAGACATTTTTAGCTCTAACATGAATCCTACTCATGGGTATACCTAAAAACCATTTTCCCTTATAAATATACACAGTGAAACCTGTCTAAGGCGTAAACTCATGGGACCGGGAAAAAATTCCGTAGTATGCAGGTTTCCGCCTTATGGAGGTTACATGAAAATAAATACATACATAGTTAAATTCAGTGGTAAGAGATGATTGCATTTTTTTCCTTTGACTTACCTTGCGAACTTTAATATTATATTTATTTTATCACTGCATTTTATATTTATTAATTTTCGCACTATTTTGTGGTTTTAGTACTTACGATCAATATGGTACAAAACTTCACTCTAACTATACATGCCTATTCCATACAAAGAGTCTATTATGTAAGCTTAAATTGTATAAAGTACCTCCCTTGTAAAGATAATGATTCCCTTGTAAAAATAATGTTTCCTTTGTATAAAAATACTCTCCTTTGCGGTAGGTTTATCCATGAATTGATAAACTCGATATGAGTGTCTTCTTGTGTTCTAGTTAATAATGAACTTGTGTGTTCTTGTTAATAATGAACTTGTGTGTTCTTACACAATGAACTTGTGTGTCTTGTTATATCACGAATCCTGTGTGTGTTCTTGTTAATAATGAACTTGTGTGTTCTTGTTAATAATGAACGCTTTCATTTAAGAAGCGGGTGGCACTGGCATACACAAGGGGGGTCGATTCCCCATTATGATGAAATTGTGTATAGAATATATATAAATACAATAGAGTTGTAGCTCTGTAACCCCTCCCCCCCCCATTGTAAGCCTGTAACCCTCCCCTTATGAACTTTCTAGGTATTCCTATGGCAGGTGGATGGTGTGCAAAATGGTGGTCATACAAGCATGTGCGTAGGCAGAAAGTTCATAAGGGGGGGTTATAGGCTTAATGGGAGAGATTACAGTGCTATAACTCATATATTCCTATGTTAAATATACAAAATTTCATTGCAATGGGGGGTTACAACCCACAAAACCACCCCGTGGCAACTCTTATGCGGACAAGGGCATTCTATATCTGCAAAATGTCTTTTGTTCGTTATTCCCCAATTTGCTATTTGCATTGTATTGTATTACAACCTTCTTTCCTTTCCCTTCTGGGAAAATTTTCTTCCTGCTAGCGATTTTCCGCTTTATTCAGGTTTTTCTCTTTGACGTGACTAAATAGTGCTTTCCGTTTCTGCGTTAGACAGTTTCCGTTTTAGCTAATGTTAACTATTATTGACTTTTGAATGGACCGAAAAAAAATTCCGTTTTGAGCAAGTTTCCGCCTTATGCAGGTTCCTCCTTAGACAGTTTTCACTGTACTAGTAAATTATTAATATATCCTAGTAAATTATAAACATATCCTAGTAAATTATAAATATATACTAGTAAATTATAAATACATATCCTAGTAAATTATAAATATATCCTTAGTGTAATTATAAACATATCCTGAAAAATTATAACATATACTAGTAAATGATAAATACATACCAGAAATTGTAAATATATCCTAGTAAATTATAAATACATACCAGAAAATTTTATATATATATTCTAATAAATTATAAATATATCTTAGTATATTATAAATATATACCAGGAAAAATTTTATATATATTCTAATAAATTATAAATATGTACTAATAAATTACAAATATATACTAATAAATTATAAATGTATACTAGTAAATTCACAAAACATGGTAATTAAAATAAAGACCTTCCAAATTTCACAAAGCCTCCTTCATGAGGCACAAAATAAAATCACGACATTGTGGTCGTTTCCTCGAAAGTAGAAAATAATTGAGAGGCAAGGATAAGTAATGAAATAAGGGAAACACCAATTATATTATAATTATTTTCAGGAAGTAAATTTACTAAATAGGAATTTTTTTAATATTTATTTCCTGCAATATTTCATTTATTTATAGAAAGAGTGACGTTGAAAGTTAATGAGATTGATTTAAATGAATGAATTTTTCACCTAATTAAATATTAAATAATTTTTGTAACTCAATAATCACATTGCAATGTCCTGCTGGGTATTATTGAAACATTTACTCAGTTTATGTTAAAGTATAATTAGATATCTGAATTTCATATATTTCTGATCGTTGGCATTTCTATTGAAGTGAGATCGGTGAATTTTCTTTTTTTTTATCGTCGAAAATATAAGTCGAAAGATGAGATAGCATCGAATGTAGTCGAATTCGGTTATCGCGAACATAAATAAAAAAACTGCAAATTTCTTTGTCATAGCCGTTATTTGCAATAACCCATTATCAAAATTCAAACTTCTATACAACCCGTTAAGGGCTGCACCTATAATATGCATCATTTATATATATATTATATACATATATATAATATATATATATATATACAGTAGTGGACAAAATTGTGGAAACCTTTTGAAAAAAGTTTATTTTAGAGGTTTGATGGCTAATAACACCACTTTTTTTTGTACCAATACTATAAAATTATATATCATTGGAAAGGTAATTTAATCAAGATTGTAATGCAATAACATTTATGAATCGTATTTTAATAGAACAGCATTCATAAAGAAGAAAGGTGATATACATAGAAAAAATGAGATATACAAAAATGTTCACCATACCAGTTAATACTTAGTTGGGTAACCTTTAGCCTTAATTACGGCCTTACAACGCTTTCCCATGGAGTGAACCAAGTTCTTTAGTTCTGCAGCTGTTATAATATGAAACCAAGATTGAATTATTGCTTCTGTTAATTGTGTTTTATTGCTGGGTTGCTTCCGACTAACAAGCTTCTTTAGCCGGCTCCATAGATTTTCGATGGGGTTAAGGTCTGGGCTATTTCCAGGCCATTCCAGCAGTTGAATATGATGATCTTGAAACCATTTTTTGCACACACGAGCAACATGACATGGAGCTGAATCCTGTTGAAATATAAATGCTTCATTATCTTGGAAAAGATCACATGCAGAAGGCTGCAGCTTGGGCTCAAGTATTTCATTTATGTATCTTTGGGCATTTATATTCCCATTGATCATGCAAATTCTGCCCACACCTCTTGATGTTATACAACCCCAAATCATAACACTAACTGGGTGTTTCACGGTAGGTGTAATGCACTCAGGATGGAAATCTTCTCCAATTCTTCTCCATACGTATTTTACGCCATCACTACCAAACAGTGAGATTTTGGTCTCATCACTCCAAATTACACTGTCCCATTGTTCCGTTGTCCAGTTAACATGGGTTTTAGCCCAGTTTAATCTTTTCAACCTCTGTTTGACAGACAAAAATGGCTTTTTTCGTGGAATTCTTGCATTTAGACCACATTCATGCAGTCTGCGCCGAACAGTCCTTGCACTTAACTTCACATTGCATTGCGCCATTTCACCTTGTATACACAGAGATGATTTTTTCCTGTCAC
>QLNU02013895.1:7714-68735 GCA_006491805.2 Dysdera silvatica
ATGGGCCTCTATTTCCAACGACAAAAAATTTTGGCATGTTTACGTGCAACAAAACCTTCGCTTATGTTATCGCGCAGCGCATGACCTGTCATTAACTCTGCATATGCTTGACATTTATTCAAATAAATATGCCTGGCACACCTAATTCAAATGGACGGTCCGAAAACAACGTGAGTGCCATGTGAGTTTCTTTCCAGACTTGGTTCTTTATGCTTGAGAAATTTGCCACGCAAATTAAGAGACTTAATTACATTTTCATGGCATTTTGTTGCTTCAATAATCGGTAACCTATTATTTATTAATTTTAATAAAAATTTCTTTTATACCATTGGCAATTGCTAGACGATACAACTGAAAAGCCATTTTAAGCACCGTATCATATTTTCTGAAAATAAAATTTAAAATATATAAAATTCATTTATTCAAATATTTTTTCCACCTTATAATAAGTATAGTTAATCCTGTAGTATAACTAGCTATATAATTAGTCAGTAATTCATAAAACGTTCTAATTCATACATAAAAATAATATTTTTTTGTTTCAGGAACCGATCAATTTAAAAGTTAGCGTTGCCAATATATCACCGGCTAGAGGAATTAATTTAAGGGTTAAGCCAATATAATTTCAAGTGACATGCATAAGAAGAGACTTACCGAAACACTATGTTGCTCATATGTTGTTCATTTACATACTGCCTGAATTTTGTAAATTTTTATGGCATTCATTTGTTTTTCATAATTTTGTAGTGATCAATAGGTATACACATACAACAATAATCATATAAATATGTAAGAGTTCGTAAACTGTGTAATATTTAGTAATTTATTTTTTGTTCACCCATATTTTTAGATGCAAAAGTATTGTTTTTATTTCGCAAAATAAAGATTTAAAAAAAATCTCATATTCTTTATTGTTGATGACTTTATAAAATTTTGAAAGTAATGATTTTTCTTTAAATCACTTTTCTAAAATAGTATATATATATCCGACAAGTACGAAGCCCCAAAACAAGCAGAAATAGAGACCTTCTGGAAGACACTGTGGTCCAATGAAATACAGCACAAAAGCGCCCCCTGGATTCAGCAAGAAATGGAGGCTACGAGAGGAATAGAGGAGATGGAATACACGGGCATCACGTTAGAGGTACTGCAGCAGGTAATCCAACGTGCGCACAACTGGAAAGCACCCAGTATTGACGTTATACCCAACTACTGGTACAAGAAATTTACCAGCGCTCATGGCCCACTAAACAAGGAACTTACGGCGATAATTGAAGACCCCAGCAAAATGCCTGAATTCCTCTGCAAGGGAATAACTTACCTTCTACCGAAGGACCAGGATACCAGTAACCCAGCGAAATACCGACCCATTACGTGCCTCAACACCTTGTATTAGATACTTGCAGGGTGTGTCTCTGAAAAAATAAAGCCGGTAGAGCGAAAGCAACAACCTAATGACGGAAGAACAAAAGGGATGTCAGAAAAGGTCTCTGGGATGTAAAGAGCAGCTTACGATCAACTCAGTTATCCTGGAACAAGCAAGAAAACAAAAGCGAAAACTCAACACCGCATACATAGACTACAAGAAGGCTTTCGACTCTGTTCCGCACTCGTGGCTCCTTGAAATACTCAGCATATACAAAGTGCATCCCTCAATCATCCGATTCCTACAGAGCAGCATGAAACAATGGAGAACCCGGTTACAGCTAAACACGCCAGACAGTAAAATAGAAACGGCCGAGATCCGCATCCACCGCGGAATCTTTCAAGGAGACGCACTAAGCCCCCAGTGGTTCTGCTTGGCGTTAAACCCCTTGTCAAGGATGCTGAACACAAGTAAATACGGATACATGCTGAAGAAAGACAAGAGAAACCTACATAAAGTCTCCCACCTCATGTACGTAGATGACATCAAGCTATACGCGCCAACAATCACCCAACTCCGACAACTCATCAGTATAACAGAGACATTCTCCAAGGACATAGGAATGGAATTCGGCCTCGATAAGTGCAAAATACAGAAGAATAGCAAAGAAGATTTACCAGGCATCGAACTCGAAGACGGGAGACTACTGAAGACCTTGGACGAGGGCGAAACCTACAAATACCTAGGGATAATGCAAAAACGGCAGCAGGAGCACAAGAAAGTCAAGGTCCAGCTCACGCAAGCATTCCAAGAAAGACTTAGAAGCATTGTGAAGACGAAACTGAGCGGGAAGAACACCACGCAAGCCATTAACGCATATGCGGTACCAGTGCTCACCTACTCCTTCGGGATCATCAAATGGTCCAACACTGAACTAGAACAACTCCAGCGGAAAATGAGAACCATCCAAAGAAGAGCCGGACAACTACACCCTGCAACGGCAATTGAACGGCAAACACTACCCCGGGAAGAAGGAGGACGCGGACAAGCGGACCTCAAAGACTTACATGACAAGCAGATCCAGAGCATGAGGCAATACTTCCAGTTGAAGAGTCCCCGATCGCCACTCATCCAAGCCATAATACAAGCAGATGCAAATTACACGCCACTAAACCTGTGTAGTACCGAAGAGCGTGTCCTCGAAACAGCCAACGAACAGAAACTGAGAACTTGGGCCGGAAAACCATTACATGGCAGGCACTACAATGACCTGCAACAACCACACGTTGACAAAAAGGCATCAAATTCTTGGCTGGCCAAAGGCACTCTCCAGCCAGAGACAGAAGGATTCATGCTAGCCATCCAAGACCAAGTGATGGCAGGATGCAAGATCCTTGCGCAGTCAGACTACAAACATAGACACGATCAAGTAGCGAAAATAGTCCACCAGAAATTGGCAGCGAATGCTGGCTTTCTGACAGAAAAATGCCCGTACTACAAATATGAGCCAGAGACCGTGCATGAGAACGAAACACACAAGCTTTACTGGGATAGAGCAATCATAACAGACAAGACAGTCCCACATAACCGTCCTGACATAACCCTCGTCGATAAATCGAATAAGACCACGTACTTAATCGACATAGCAGTACCCAACACCAATAACATACAGACAACCTACACAACGAAAATCACCAAGTACCAAGATCTCAGACATGAAGTACGAGATATATGGGGTATGGAAAAGATCTTCATCATCCCGTTAGTCATCTCAGCAACAGGGATAGTACCAAAAACGCTTGCGACGAATTTGGAGATACTCAACATTGACCCAAACACCTACATTGAAATACAAAAAGCCACAATCCTAAACACGTGTCACATTGTCAGGAAGTTTCTAGACATGGCACATTAAGAAGTGATGTAAAAAGAGGCTTGGGAACATGGCGCTCTGCCCGTCCCAAAGCCTGTTTCCGCCAAGAATGGGCGAGGAAAACTTTTATATATATATATATATATATACCATAATATAAGTATATATAACTATACATATATACCATAATATAACTATATATATATATATAACCTGTAGAAAGCACAATAGCAAATTACCTGAGAAGACGAAACAGCTCATGAAAAGGCGAAGAGATATGAAGGTGGACAATCGAAATACCAGTTCCAGGATTGAGTACATAGAACTTTGTAAAACTCTGCGCAAAAGCATGAAAGAAGACATAAGAAAATTCAACTGTGAGCTAGTAAGGAAAGCCATTGAAAATAACAAGAGCCTTAGGGTTGTTAAAGGAAGTTTATCTGTTGGGAAGAAACACATCATTGCATTAAAAGGAGAGGATGGCACCGTAACAAGAAATAGGGAAGAAATACTTAGAAGAGTTGAAGAATTCTACAAAAATCTATACGAAAGTAACAGTGAATTAAACGAAGACACTGAAATAGTCGAAGGAACAGCTCCTAAAATCTTAAAAGAAGAAGTTTCATTTGCAATAAAAAGCATGAAGAAAGGAAGAGCCCCTGGTGATGATGGTATTACATTAGATATCCTAAAAGAAGCTGGAGAATATGTAGAAGACATACTTGCAAAATTCTTTACCAAATGTCTTAACAGCGGTAACATACCAAACCAATGGGATTCTGCAACAGTAATTCTTTTGCATAAAAAAGGTGATAAAGAGGATTTGAAAAATTACCGACCAATTAGCTTGTTACCTGCTATTTATAAAATCTTCACAAAAGTTCTAACACATCGCCTGCAGAAAAAATTAGATGCAGCTCAACCAAGAGAACAAGCTGGATTTCGAAGTGGATTCAGTACAGTGGACCATATTCAAGTATTAAGAGAATTAATTGAAAGAACACATGAATATGAACTTCCATTGTGTGTTGCATTTATTGACTATGAGAAGGCCTTTGACTCTATAAAAACATCAGCAGTCATCAACTCTTTAAGATCAACAGACATTGAGGATGTGTACATTGACATGGTGAAACGTGTGTATAAAAATGCAAGTGCAAAATTTCGGTTACATAAAGATACCAAAACTATCAAACTTGGCAAAGGGGTGAGGCAGGGAGATACCATTTCTCCAAAACTTTTTACTTCTGCTTTACAGATGATTTTTCAGCTGATAAATTGGAATAACAAGGGAATAAAAATAAATGGTGAATATTTAAATCATCTGCGGTTTGCTGATGACATTGTTATTTTTTCAACGGACCCATTAGAACTCCAAGACATGGTACAAGAGCTCTCAACTAGAAGTGAAGAAGTTGGACTCAAGATGAACCTACAAAAAACTAAGATCATGTTCAATAATTTTGTAGAGGAAACAAAAATACAAGTTGACAACACTGAGCTAGAAATTGCTGATTCATATATTTACCTTGGCCAGCTGATTTCAATGGATGGCAACATTATGAAAGAACTCAACAGACGTATTAAACTTGGCTGGAGTGCATTTGGAAGAAACAGTTTTATCCTGAAGGGGAAATTGCCTTTGTGTCTAAAAAGAAAGGTCTTCAACCAGTGTGTATTGCCAGTCCTCTCTTATGGATCAGAGACATGGAGTCTAACAGTTGGAGCAATACGAAAGTTACAGACAACGCAAAGGAGCATGGAGAGGTGCATGCTTGGAATAACTAGGAGAGATCGAAAAAGAAACACTTGGGTGAGAGAGCAAACTAGAGTAGAGGACATCATTGTTAAAGTAAAAGGGCTGAAATGGCGATGGGCTGGGCATATTGCAAGAAGAACTGATCAACGATGGACAACAGAAATTCTGAACTGGATTCCAAGAGACCACCGAAGACCTAGAAAACGTCCTCAAACTAGATGGGTGGATGAAATAAGAAAACAGGTTGGGGTGACGTGGAAGCGAATTGCTCAGGATAGACTTGTGTGGAAAGCATTTGGAGAGACCTTCATCCAGCAGTGGATAGATAATGGTTGAATATGATGATGATGATATATATATATATATATATATATATATATATATGGCCTGCAAAAGGGTTGCTGGTATCTAACTGGAAGGAGACCCACACGCTGAACGTATGTGACGATGTGTGGAACCGGCCAGGCCAGTAACCTAGTGTCCTACCCCGCCTTCAAGTGGTGCAGGCTGAGCTTTCTATTTATGTGGCAAATTAATATTTGCTACACGGATAGAAAGGCGGAAGGGGAGGGCTAATTCACCAACCCGTTTAGCCAGCGTGGTGAAATTATGGCTAATTCCTCCATTATGTTGACACACCAGAAACCATGGCCCCTAGTCTCCAGGTGCTGGAGTGCTCCTGATCAAGGCAGCGGTCAGTGTGGCATGAAAGCAGGGGGTGCTAAGAATCACTGGAATGGCCCAGGCTGCCGTTTGTTATTGACCTTGGCTACGTTTAATGGACGATCCCTTGCTTCTGAAGCAAAACTTCAGGAATTGGAAGAGGAACTAGACAAGATCAAATGGGACATTGTAGGACTCAGTGAAATTAGAAGAAAAGGTGAAGAGTTGGTGGAACTGAAAAGCGGACATTTGTTTTATTATAGAGGAACGGAAACTGGAAGAACAAGTGGTGTTGGCTTCTTAATCAACAAAAGAATTAAAGACTGTCTTCTGGAAGTTGAAAGTACATCAGATCGAGCAGCGAGGCTTGTTGTTCAACTAACCCAGCGATACCAACTTCAAATAGTACAGGTATATGCACCAACATCAAGCCATACCGACGAAGAGGTTGAAGAATTTTATGAAGAAATCAAAGAGTTACACACCAAAGGGAAACAACATATCAAGCTCATCATGGGGGATTTCAATGCAAGAATTGGACAACAGGAACAAGGAGAGACATCGGTTGGTAAATACGGATATGGGGAAAGGAATGAACGTGGCGATCAACTCATCGAATTTGCAGAAGCTGAAAACCTTAGCATCATGAATTCATTTTTTAAGAAGAAACCGCAAAGAAAATGGACATGGAAACGCCCAAATGGGGGAACTAGCGAAATTGACTATATCCTGGCAAACAAGAAATCAATTATTGAAGATTGCAGTGTACTGAACAGATTTAATACTGGAAGTGATCATCGAATGGTGAGATGTAAAGTGCACTTAAATACTAAATTAGAACGACAGAAGCTCATTAGGAAACAAGTAAGTAAGAGGGTGGATCTAATGAAACTGAAAGTAAATACCGAGGCATTCAAGTTGGAATTAAAAAATCGCTTTTCTGCACTGGAAGGACTTATTGATGAAAGTGATATCTCAGAAGCAAATGAAAACATTGTTAAGACAATAATTGAAACTGCTGGGGAAATTGGTGGTGTAATATGTAAAAAGCAGAATAGCAAATTATCTGAGAAGACGAAACAACTCATGAAAAGGCGAAGACTTATGAAGGTGGACAATCAAAATACCAGTTGCAGGATCGAGTATGTAGAACTTTGCAAAACTTTGCGCAAAAACATGAAAGAAGATATAAGAAAATTCAATTGTGAGTTAGTAAGGAAGGCCATTGAAAATAACAAGAGCCTTAGGGTTGTTAAAGGAAGTTTATCTGTAGGGAAGAAACACATAATTGCATTAAAAGCCCCCATGCATTTAATCCCCTGGAGATGATGGTATTACATGAGCTATCCTAAAAGAAGCTGGAGATTATGTAGAAGACATACTTGTAAAATTCTTTACCAAATGTCTTAACAGCGGTAACATACCAAACCAATGGGATTCTGCACCAGTAATTCTTTTGCATAAAAAAGGTTATAAAGAAAATTTGGGACCAATTAGCCTGTTACCTTCTATTTATAAAATCTTCATCAACTAACTCTTTAAGATCAACAGACATTGAGGATGTGTACATTGGCATGGTGAAACGTGTATATAAAAATGAATTAAACTTTGCTGGAGTGCATTTGGAAGAAACAGTTTTATCCTGAATGGGAAATTGACTTTATGTCTAAAAAGAAAAGCTTTCAACCAGTGTGTATTGCCAGTCCTCTCTTATGGATCAGAGGCATATAGCCTAACAATTGCAGCAATACGAAAGTTACAGACAACCCAAAGGAGCATGGATGGAGAGGTGCATACTTGGAATAACTAGGAGAGATCGAAAAAGAAACACTTGGGTGAGAGAGCAAACGAGAGTGGAGGACATCATTGTTAAAGTAAAAAGGCTGAAATGCTGATGGGTTGGACATATTGCAAGAAGAACTGATCAATGATGTACAACTGAAATTCTCAACTGGATTCCAAGAGACCACCGAAGATGTAGAAAACGTCCTCAAACTAGATGGGCGGATAAAATAAGAAAAGAGGTTGGGGTGACGTGGAAACGAATGGTCCGATTGGGCATGTGGAAAACATTGGAGAGACCTTCATCCAGCAATGGTGAATGGTGTTGAATATTATAGTTTATGATATAATATATATATATATATATATATGTATCATATTGCTTACGGTATAGAATAAACTATTCCATAACAAAATATTTCTTCAAGGACCGTAATGGATTTCTATGATACATGTTTGCAGAAAATGGCAGCACTTTGACACCGACGATTAATTTAAAATTGCACGTTATTTTCCACCTACTTACCAATTAGTTATGAACATGCAGAAATTGCGTTCTTAGTTTCTGTTTCTCTGTCATCCAACATCACAGTTTAAAATGGCCCCTTCAACTTAACTACTACAGTTCTTTTACTTTTTCATTATCGTGGACACTAAATAAAGTACGCATAAGGAAATTAGTGACATTACAGAACTACAACTACATATATTCATTTGTATATATATACAAAATTATATCGCAATGTGGTTACGATCTCAATGAACACCCCTTACGTACGCCAGTGCATAAACATTACCCTCTCCATTATCAATGATATTTTACTTTCTACAATCGTTGATCTTTTCGATTTAAACCCTAGGTCTAACATTCCCTATTTTCGCACGTCTCTTACTGTTCACTATCACACAATACTCTCTGCATTAAAATGTATTTTTTCTTTTTTATTTTAAATGCATTTAGCATATTTTTTGCATATGATTAGAGTAGCTCCCACATGATGTGTTTTTTGTTTAATCAGTGTATTTTAATTGACTATTCTTGCATACAAAAGTTAAGCACTGGTAAAATAGCAAGTCAGATAACAAGTTTTTGAACGCGTTGTCAAAAGTCTTTTATCAGAAAGTAAGACAGTGAAAAAAATTGTTGCTGGGGTACGTTCGAAAGCATGATCTATTTTATCAACTTTGTTATCACTATTCATCCTCTTGTTTGTAGATTTCTGCCCTTGTACTTTAAACGCTATTTAAATTAGCTATTTCTCAAAAACACCACATGCTTTTTAAACGCAATAAATATATCACTAACAATATACAGAATATACAATAATTGAAGTCTATATAAATAACGGCAAGATGTCAAAGTATTACACATCTGTAGGGGACTTCACACTACACCTTTATGCGGATATTAATGTTTCACACTGTACATAATTTAAAACACTAAAGCGTAATTTTAAATTACTGCATGAAGTTTCCATTTGGATTCATTCTGCTAATAAGATAATACAGTTGATAGAAATTTTTGAAAAGATGTCGGTAACTTTAGGTCGCTGTCATATATTGATGGGGATCGTAATCCAATATAGAGATAGAATTTCGTATAAACACATGTGAATATACGAATTTGTAATTCTGTAACCCCCCCTTATGAAGTTTCTGGGTACGCCTATGTTTTAGGTTAACTTATAGAATAATTTATAGTCAACCATCTATCTAAGAAGGATACACTAATATAAACGGCACATCTATTCTAACAATGAAATAAAATTTTTATTCATCTTTACTTAATTGCATGTAAGGACATATAAAAATATTTTCCAGTTTTTCTTCGTAAAACATTCGGTTAAGGTTTATTGTGTTTGGCGTCTGTTGGTTTTGTAAATTTGTAACCTAAAAAATATTTCACAATTAAATTTTCTGTTTTCACGTTTTCTTCGCCTATTGATATTTAAGATACATAAAGCATATTTACAGTAGATATTTTCGTTGGACGGATCGTACTATATGTCAGTGTGGAAGGATTATGGTGATTTCAAATATTAGTCAATTTTATTGTTTATTTCACATAATTTAAGTTAGGTGGATGCATTACTACAACACATGGAGCGTTTCTATTAATTCCATATGTGGTAGGTCCATGTAATTTTATGCATTTGTTATTACGGTGTCGAAAAGGAATCCGATAAATATGATTGAAGACTTTAGGCCCCGTTGTGATGCGGTTGCCTTGCTTACTGTTTTCCCGGGTTCAACATCCAATAGTGTAAAACAAATTGCAACTGCTCATTGTAGTTCGTGGGGTTGGTTTACTAAATCTTCAGATGTGCGGATTCCTCGGGAAATTGTAGGATCCACCGCCATGTGACATGTGTTGCTCGCGTCGAGAAATGTCACCAAACACTGAATTCTGCATCTGTCTCAGTAGGGCGCCGAGTCCTACTATAATCAATTTTCATTATTTGTAACTGTCCCCCGTACTTTCGATTGTATCCTCATCCGCCTCGATGTCGTAGCCTATCAACTTTCGCCACCCAAGTTACTCTCAAACCCAGCGATTTAATGCTAATCTCACTGAAATGTCCGCTAATTATACCCGCTTTAGGCACCGCTGAGAAAGTTAAAAGAAATCACGGAATAGTCATTTTCTATTTCGATCCCTAATAGGTTCTGTTTCAAAAGAAAATGAAACGGCTGAATGAGTAATCAACTCTTTATGTTATTGTGCGCTATTTAAAACGAATTTTGGAATATGTCTTGTTGCTTCCGGGTTTTTTTATTGCTTTCGATAATATTCTCAAAATAAATGTTATCACAATCGAAAAAATTCCAGTTTTTAATTAGCTAAAATCTTCGAATTATGACAATATTAGGATAAACTGAGGAAGATTTTGGACTCAGAAAGTCTTTAACTGACATAACGATTTCACGTCAATATCCTTGCAATATACTTGTTGAATTTTTCTTCCTTTGTAACTACGTAGCCTTAAAGTACAAAACTAAATATAAACATTATTATGTAATGCACAACTGATTAAACGACGAAGTTTCCTTGCAATTTGAGACGAAGCGAGCGGTATTGCAATCAGCCGAAA
This sequence comes from Dysdera silvatica, assembly GCA_006491805.2. Lineage (NCBI taxonomy): Eukaryota > Metazoa > Arthropoda > Arachnida > Araneae > Dysderidae > Dysdera > Dysdera silvatica. Next base: position 18,250 of record QLNU02013895.1, read on the forward strand.
AATGCGTAGTCACTGGGGCAATGAATTAATCTACTATTCCCTTTGCGAAAGACAGGAACGAAATAAAAGGTATCTCCTAAATTCTAATCTTGCAGATAAGTCTTTGTCATGTAAACACAATGACAAGCGCGTGAGCACGTATTTATCACCAGAATTCTGATACCTCATTGCACTTAAAGAGCGAGACAAAAAACGCTTCTTCATTTACGGTCAGTGTTTAAAATTAAATTCTACAAAATATGGAAATCTTGCAGCTGCTTTCAGAAAATACGTGGAGTGTCACTTTGGGGCTTATAGTAGTTGTTGTTGGTCTTTGGTTAAGGTAAGTAAAATATAAATGCTTTTAAGGGGAGACAGGACCTTTAAAATGCTAAAATCACAGTATTTGGAGATCTATTTTCAATAACCCATTGTATAAAAACCATAAAAGGTAGAATCACAATTTTTTTTTAAGTTTCAGTTAAATACTTATGTAACACATAGGGTGAAGCAAGGGGAGGTGTATGTGTTATTAATTTATTAATAAGTTAATGTTCACCATATAACATTCGCAGCATTGTAAATTTTACGTTTCCTTGCGCGCACTCTAACATGAAGGAAACTTAATATTTATTAACTATTTAATCATTATAAGTTTTCAAACATTTGCATTTTTAATATGAAGCAGAAAATATTTTTAGAAAGTCATAATTTATTTTTATGAATTTTTTTTGTAAAAAAATCCATTTTCGTCAAAATTTTCAGTATTGAAGTAAACAACATAAACAAAATAATGTAAAATTTAGATTAATTGTGCTTTTAATTAAAAGAGCTCAGTAAAATGTATCTTTGTTCCAAATTTCAGAACATTATGTCTGATAGTTTTGAAAAAATCTTGCGCGCAATGTATAAAACGTATGTTCTGAGAAAAACAACCTCAAAGTTTAAAGTTCCTCTTAAATAGCAATTTTGTTTTACTATCACACTGTAGTGTCTACCTCATACTAACAGTTATTATCCCCTTCTCGGTAATATTGAATCTTAATTACGGAGAAAAGAGAATATAACTCTTAAAAAATCTGTGAATAAGACTTTTGAGTACGATTACGTTTGTTGACATCGTGAAGTCCCTTTAATTGCTACAAAGTGAAAATATACGATCTGATGTTTTTTCATATTTTGAGAAAACTAGTAGGAATTTTTTGATGCGGTTTTTTGCAATACAATCATAAATTTTCAAAGATTAGGATAGACAAATAAAAAAAATTTTGTTTTTTGAAAATTTAAAGGTCCACTCCCCAACCCATTAACGAGCGCTACTTGAAATTTGTAAGAATGGCACAAAATGGCATGTTTTTTATTTATGATCATAGCACTATGTCTCTCATTAAAACAAATCTCGCTGTGAGTCACGGCAAAATATTGCGGTTAACGCAACAATTGACGGTAAACGAAGTTAGTTCATATATAAGCAGAAAATTGCACTTCATAATGCGCAAATTAATTTTCATATAAGAGCAACTTCTATAGGTTATTTCAAACGCCACATTCTACCATTCAACAACAACGTACAAAACCAATTAGCACCCTAATTATTGATAACATATGTAACTTAATAGCTCATCACGAATAAAATTCAAATTAACTGTGTACTAATAAAAATTCCAATTCAGCAATGAAAATTTCCTATATCTCAATTAGCTAATGAAAATCTTAAGTAACTAAAAAAATTCTAAATAGCTAATGCAATTCCTAATTCACTAATAAAAAGTCGAATAAACAAAAATGAATAGCATTTTGATCTTTGGAGATGTTGCGTTCAGTCGTCGGTCCCGTCTCAGGTAGTCGCAATGTGTACCTTTGGGGCGTCAAACTACCTGAGCTAAACCAAATCAAGGCTCCAAAATTATGTTCTCAAAATGAAGGGAAGCCTTATTTTTACTACAAGGAAAGAGTACTAAGGGGCTATAATTACAGCGGGTGGGGAAGGGAGGGGGGTATGAGCGTAGCCAAGGGTCTATAATATATAGCCCCCGGAATATAAGTTGAAGTATATTTGGGTATATTTCAGTATTTTGAATAATATATTCTTGATTAGCAATGGCTCAACTGAGAAGTGCCGTCACGTTTATGTAAGTGAGGTATGGTCGTTTATATATACATATAAAAAGCTTCACCCAACGCATTCTTATGGAGACAGGCTTTCGGACGGGCAGAGCGCCATGTTCCCAAGCCTCTTTTTACATCACTTCTTAATGTGCCATGTCTAGAAACTTCCTGACAATGTGACACGTGTTTAGGATTGTGGCTTTTTGTATTTCAATGTAGGTGTTTGGGTCAATGTTGAGTATTTCCAAATTCGTCGCAAGCGTTTTTGGTACTATCCCTGTTGCTGAGATGACTAACGGGATGATGAAGATCTTTTCCATACTCCATATATCTCGTACTTCATGTCTGTGTTCTTGGTACTTGGTGATTTTCGTTGTGTAAGTTGTCTGTGTGTTATTGGTGTTGGGTACTGCTATGTCGATTAAGTACGTGGTCTTATTCGATTTATCGACGAGGGTTATGTCAGGACGGTTATGTGGACTGTCTTGTCTGTTATGATTGCTCTATCCCAGTAAAGCTTGTGTGTTTCATTCTCATGCACGGTCTCGGGCTCATATTTGTGGTACGGGCATTTTTCTGTCAGGAAGCCAGCATTCGCTGCCAATTTCTGGTGGACTATTTTCGCTACTTGATCGTGTCTATGTTTATAGTCTGACTGCGCAAAGATTCGCACCGAGATCACTTTGGCCCGGATAGCTAGCATGAATCCTTCTGTCGCTGAGAGTGCCTTTTGTCAACGTGTGGTTGTTGCAGGTCATTGTAGTGCCTGCCATGTAATGGTTTTCCGGCCCAAGTTCTTAGTTTCTGTTAGTTGGTTGTTTCCAGGACACGCTCTTCGGTACTACACAGGTTTAGCGGCGTGTAATTTGCATCTGCTTGTATTATGGCTTGGATGAGTGGCGATCGGGGACTCTTCAACTGGAAGTATTGCCTCATGCTCTGGATCTGCTTGTCATGTAAGTCTTTTGAGGTCCGCTTGTCCGCGTCCTCCTTCTTCCCGGGGTAGGGTTTGCCGTTCAATTGCCGTTGCAGGGTGTAGTTGTCCGGCTCTTCTCGGGATGGTTCTCATTTTCCGCTGGAGTTGTTCTAGTTCAGTGTTGGACCATTTGATGATCCCGAAGGAGTAGGTGAGCACTTGTACCGCATATGCGTTAATTGTTTGCGTGGTGTTCTTTCCGCTCAGTTTCGTCTTCACAATGCTTCTAAATCTTTCTTGGAATGCTTGCGTGAGCTGGGCCTTGACTTTCTTGTGCTCCTGCTGCCATGTTTGCATTACCCTTACATATTTGTGGGTTTTGCCCTCGTCCAAGGTCTTCAGTAATCTCTCGTCTTCGAGTTCGATGCCTGGTAAATTTTCCTTGCTATTCTTCTGCATTCTGCACTTGTCGAGGCCGAATTCTGATGTCCAGGTGTGGGTACTGTTGTGCGAATTTGGCGTGAAGTGTGGGTCTGTAATTTGTCATGTCTGTTTCTAGCTTTGTAATCGTATAGTAGGTGCGCATGATGTAGGTGTTCATATCTATTGTCCATGACATGCGCTGGCGTGGTCTTTCAGCCCTAGTGGTTGCACCTATACTAGGCTGCAAAGCACTTTGGGCTGTGTTGGTTCTAGTAGCCGTACAGTTGGAGGCGCCGCTACAACTGCCGGCACCTCCAAGGAGAGACTGTTGCATATTTTTCGAACGAGCTCCTCTGCTTAAAACTCGAACGCGGTTCTGATTTAAGAGCGAGACAACCGATGCTCCATTCATATTTTCATTATGGTTCATATCATCAGAGTCTGAGATAGCCTTTTTCACGTCGCTGGGTTACCGATAGTTATCCCAACGGCGTTCCGGATGCTGGCATGTCGTCAGCAGGCTAACTACTATATCATCATCATCATCATCATATTCAACCATTATCTATCCACTGCTGGATGAAGGTCTCTCCAAATGCTTTCCACACGTCTATCCTGAGCAATTCGCTTCCATGTCACCCCAACCTGTTTTCTTATTTCATCCACCCATCTAGTTTGAGGACGTTTTCTAGGTCTTCGGTGGTCTCTTGGAATCCAGTTCAGAATTTCTGTTGTCCATCGTTGATCAGTTCTTCTTGCAATATGCCCAGCCCATCGCCATTTCAGCCCTTTTACTTTAACAATGATGTCCTCCACTCTAGTTTGCTCTCTCACCCAAGTGTTCCTTTTCCGATCTCTCCTAGTTATTCCAAGCATGCACCTCTCCATGCTCCTTTGTGTTGTCTGTAACTTTCGTATTGCTCCAACAGTTAGACTCCATGTCTCTGATCCATAAGAGAGGACTGGCAATACACACTGGTTGAAGACCTTTCTTTTTAGACACAAAGGCAATTTCCCCTTCAGGATAAAACTGTTTCTTCCAAATGCACTCCAGCCAAGTTTAATACGTCTGTTGAGTTCTTTCATAATGTTGCCATCCATTGAAATCAGTTGGCCAAGGTAAATATATGAATCAGCAATTTCTAGCTCAATGTTGTCAACTTGTATTTTTGTTTCCTCTACGAAATTATTGAACATGATCTTAGTTTTTTGTAGGTTCATCTTCAGTCCAACTTCTTTACTTCTAGTTGAAAGCTCCTGTACCATGTCTTGGAGTTCTGACGGGTTTCTTGAAAAAATAACAATGTCATCAGCGAACCGCAAATGATTTAAATATTCACCATTTATTTTTATTCCCTTGTCATTCCAATTTATCTGCTGAAAAATCATCTGTAAAGCTGAAGTAAAAAGTTTTGGAGAAATGGTATCTCCCTGCCTCACACCTTTACCAATTTTGATAGCTTCGGTATCTTTATGTAACCGAAATTTTGCACTTGCATTTTTATACACACGTTTCACCATGTCAATGTACACTTCCTCGATGTCTGTTGATCTTAAAGAGTTGATGACTGCTGATGTTTTAATAGAGTCAAAGGCCTTCTCATAGTCAATAAATGCCACACACAATGGAAGTTCATATTCATGTGTTCTTTCAATTAATTCTCTTAATACTTGAATATGGTCCACTGTACTGAATCCACTTCGAAATCCAGCTTGTTCTCTTGGTTGAGCTGCATCTAATTTTTTCTCCAGGCGATACAACTACTATATATATATATATAGCAAAATTGTAGTATGATTGTGACATGTAGTACTTTCTAATGTAATATACATGAATACACATATCTAAATGTATATTAATTTAGACAAAGTTAAAGTTGTAAAGTAATATCACACAAGGTAGTCAAACCAAGTAAATTTAAGTAGTAGAAACATCTCAGAATAAAAATTGACATGTAATAGTAAAAGGTGAAGAGGAGTAAAAGATTAAACAATACCAAGAATTTTGTTCTTCATCAGGGACCGCACAAAATCCCTGTTATTGGTTTGCTTTTTCTGACTACAGTAATTGAGATTTATGATTAATACTGAATGAAGTAATATTGATCAAAAATTAGCTAAAAACAGTATAAACCCAGAATATACATATATATACACACACACACACATATATATACACACAAATACACACACACACGTATATATATACACACTCAGAATATACACAGTATATACACATATATAAACCAGATATGCACCATAAATATATATATATACACACACAAATATAATTATAAAAATCGTAAATAAAAAAACGTTGTTGAACATAGAGAACTCAATAAATATGCATACAACAGCTAGAAAAAGCTTACTATAATTCTCAAACCTGATATCAAAACACTTACCTACATTACAGAGATAAACTTGTTAGTATAATAAATAAAAATGTAAGAAAAACAATCCAGAGGTGACAAGAAGTATTTAAGAAAAAGTACTGAAGGATTAGAAGTAAGAAAGTTGATAAAAGAAATAAGATTTGCCATGTCTTGGGTGTATATATATATATATTAATATTACTTTCTCAATAAACATAATAAATAAAAGCTCTTTGTTCATAATGGGTATTAAATCAAATAACTAATTATTGCTTGCTTGCTTTGCGGTTTTACAATGGTCATGCTGCACCGGAACCTACTGTTTTCCGAGGAATCCGAACCTCTTAAGGCCTAGGGAACCAAACCCCGGACTACAGTGAGCAGTGCGATCTTTATGAGATCTCTGAGTAAGCGTTCTTTTTGCACTGCTGGGAGTCGAACCCGGATTAGCGGCGCACTAGGAGAACGCGTTACCACACTGCGCCACCGCAGGGTTAACTAATTATTACCTTTTATAATAATAACAAATTACAGAGAAAACATCTCTGAAAATATCGAATTCTGAAATATATAAATGTTTATAGAACAAAGGAAACAAGATAGCAAAAGTTAGATTGCATTGTCACTACTGTCAGCTGTCGATAATGCTAGTCAAAGTAAACATTCATAGAGAGAAGGGGGAGAAATAGAATTCTGCTAGATTGGCAGTTATCTTAAGGTGAAATTAAAACGAACATTTGAAAAAGTACAATTTAAAAGGTAAAATTCCACATTCTTATCTATCGACGATAGATGTGAATGACACAGTCTGTTTAGGATAAACTATCAGTAATAGACAATCCGCAAAATTTTATAAATGCTGTCCAATAACCTCTATAGCTTTGGAAATAGGCTTTTTTCCACAAAAATGCTGTTAAATGATAGAAGAAAGAACTTAACTGTTAGAATATCAGCCGACACAGTTTATATGCCATAGTAAACAGTGCATGGTACAACGCATATCATTTTGCGTATATCGAATATTTCTACTTAGCAGTTAATAATGAACCTATTTGTTTTAAAACGCGGGAAGTATGATTTTCAATTAAGGTAAAAAATATTTAAGTGCATATTTATTCATTATAGGCGCATGTTTATTCATTTTAAGTGACTTTAAACGGGGCCGGCGCAAAAAGGTGGGGAGAACCGGGCATTTGCTTTGAACGGCAGATTTTGTGGGGACGGAAAAATGGGATTTTTAAAAAATGAAGTCAGTTTGGGGCGGCAAAACACGTTCTCGCCCTGAGAGGTATATTACCTAGCGCCGATTCTGCATATAAATGCATATTTTGAGGCTTTTAGAGCATACTTGCTTGCGTACGTTGCTGATTTTTAGTGCATATAATCCGGGCTCTAGTGATTACTATCCGATAAAGATAATATGATGCCATTAACGGCCTCAACTCTTTCGGCGTTCGTTGAAACACTGAACATCATTATGATGTCCATCGAGACATATCCTTCAGTTCCAATTACATATAAGCGCCAACAGGAAATGGCTGTCATGCAATCGTACATAAATTTCGCTACTTCCGCATGTCTAATCTGGCAACTACAGTCAGTTGAAATTATTACTGAGTAGCTCTGATTTTCTGAAGCGCGTTTTGTTCATGTTAAGTGGAGGAAATTTTCGAAGTTCGTGTTAAAGGACAAAATAACAAAGAGATTCTTATACAATTTGATTGGACTTTAGAAAACGGATCGTATTAAAAGTAATTCGTCTTAAATGCGTTCGCTTTAACGGGAATCGACTGTATTATTAAAATAAAATTTATTTAACAAATTAGGTCAACATTATTGAATACTATAACTATTTTAAAAGCCCTGCGGTGGCGCGTTCTCCTATTGCGCGGCTAATCCGGGTTCGACTCCCAGCAGTGCAAAAAGAACGCTTACTCAGAGATCTCATAAAAGATCGCACTGCTCACTGTAGTCCGGGGTTTGGTTCCCCAGGCCTTAAGAGGTTCGGATTCCTCGGAAAACAGTAGGTCCCGGCGCAGCATGACCACTGTAGTCTTTGAGCCGTAAAACCAAAAAGAAAAACAATTCCAACACTTTTGAGATCAAACAATGTCAAACAATCAACGTTTATTGGCGTAGTGATACCGACGCCGATGGTATGGCGTGATTAGATGGTGAAACGTTCGAAAGAAAATAAATATTTCTGCCTTCGGTGGGACCTGAACCCACGACCTTCCGCCTACTTTGTAAGAGTTTAAAATCAAAATTCCATTAAATGGTTATCTCGCTTTTAATCAGCTAAAGTTCTGTTGTTTCTAGGTAAAAGAAACCTAGCTAATTTTAGCTAACAACCTAGCTATGGGTTTAATTGAAAGTTGTTTATAGAATGACTAAGCACAATTAGTTATCGATGAGCGTAAACAAAATATTACATTTTCGGACGAAAGCTTCTTTATCTGTGATAAAAAATATCAGGTGCTGATAATTTGAATGAAACAAACCAAGTACACAAACCAAGTACAATTCTTCCCTTGTTTCAGTATTTGAACCTCCATGTCTCATGATATGTTACGTGAAATTGATAATTTTTTAATAAATTAATAATAATAAAAATAAAATTGTTATTAATATTAACCATATTATCATTAAGTATTATATTAATTATTATATTATTTATTATTATTATTAATTATATTAATTATTATATTATTTATAATTAATAAATATAAACATTTTTGTAATGATTTTTAATGTCTTTAATACACTCCATCACGAACTATATAATATTACGTTTTATTTATGAAGATTTGTAATTCAGAAAATTTGAAAGGGAGCTATGGATTTTATGGTATTAAATGCAACCGTTATAAATCTTTCATTATATCATAATTTAATAAATAAGGTGGGCATGTGCCATTTATTTTTGTTATATTTACATTCTACATGCTAAAATAATTAAGAAACGTTTGAAATTGAATTTTTTGGTAACTGCTATGAAGAAAACTGAAGAATAAATTAGATCATATACACTGTTGGCAGCCATCCTTAAAACGATAGTATTTTAACAAAAGTTGTTCAGCCGTATGGCGTGAATTCAGACAGTGAGCAACCTCCAAATATTACGTAATGAGAAGAGCACAGTTTGAATACATATATACTGTAGAACTTCGAAGCTCTTAGGTTAGAGATCTGGGAGTCGAAACTTTGAATAAGAAAGGAGAAACGAAGCTCAAAAATCATCTATTGAACGACAATTTAAATGTATTTTAAATTTTAAGTGTATTTGAAATATAATTTTAAATGAGCTCAGAAGAGTTGACTATCGGGATTTCACTTCATATTAGAATGAAAACATCACTATTTGGCGAAAACTGGTACATGATCGCGAGTATAGGGGCCCAAGATATGTGAAGGAAGATATAAAGGGGGTCGGAGACGGGTCAAGCAATGTTTATATCGGCTTTTTCTGCGGTTCCCTGCCAAGCCGCAATTTATGGTGTTGCTCCACTACGTTGTATTCGATTTTGTATGATTGTGCGTTTTGGCGAAATAAATATTCATTGAATGAATGAATGAATGAACGTACAATTGACTAAAACCAAATGAGTTTAATAAAATTATTAAAAATACACTTAAATAAAAAAGTAAACAACCAAACACAAACAATAATCTAAAATGGAGAAATCTAGTGTAACTTAATGTGTAGGAAATTAGTCCATTTCCTTCTTCGAAGCGGGCTAGAAGCCTTCGAGAGAACGTTTTAAAGCTATATTAAAACATATAGTTCAAAAACTGTGCCCATTGTGTTATTTTACCAAGTTTTGTGACATATTCAGCACAGTGAGTCGTTTTACTTCCATTAATCAATTATTTTATCCTTTCGATACTTTCTTCAGGCGATATTTTGTCAACACGAGATTTTGTTTGGCGATATTTCGGCCGCGAAATTTTGTCCAATTACCAAAATATCGCAACTAAACAGTACAGGAAGGAAGTAGCCTTATCCAGCAGACTAAGGTTCGAACCCAGACCAAGACATCTAAAGCGAGGGTAGGAGACAGGATTTACGAGGCTCTAGGCACTTGAGTAGATTGAATAATTCTTGCCTCCCTTCCTGTTCACAATTATTCTTCTAATTCTAAAATTAATGTATTTCCAAGGGCTTATACTATTTTTTTATATTCTCCTTTCACACACACATACACACACATATTGAAAACACATCGAAAAGAACTGAAAATTTACGCGAAAAAATGATGAGATTCGTTCGCATAAAGTTACTCTCTGGGCGGGGGTGGTGTTAATGATTCTGGATCCATTGATCTAAGTATAACCTCAGCTTTTCATAATATGCTTCTCACTGTATATGGGTTCTCCGTTGTATTGTTATTTTGGGGGTCAGGGGACGGTAGAATATTTTATTAGTTGATTCTGCATATAATAGATCGTTATTTTAATGTGTATTGAAAAACTTTATAATCCACGTAATGTGAAAATGCACACAGCTAATGCCTTTATATCACAAAGATTAATGAACATATATTAACTGACATGACGTTCTTTGATCTAGATGGAGAAAATCAAAATTTACGATTTTCAAGCAATTGGGAATTCCTGGGCCAGAACCGAACATCGTTTTCGGCAATCTATGGGAAATGTCAAAAAAGGTAATTAGCATTTATTTTAATAAAGCTCAGTAAACATTGATCAATCAGGTATCTTATAATGGAGCATTCAGTAACGTGCGCGTTGAAGTGACATTCTCTTTAAAGAATTAGAAATCAGATTTCTTCCTCAATTGAATAATTTTTAGATTGAAAAAGTTTTTTCTTTACTTACAGACCCCCATAGCATGTCACAAAGAATGGATCGAAAAATATGGAAAAGTAGTAGGGTGAGAAATGAACAGTTATTACTGTTTAATGATTGTTACTGTAAAAAAATCATTCAATATTTCATGAAAATTTAAAATATTCTTGAAATTTACACAGACATATAAACACTCATGATTATGAAAATTGCAACACCATGAAGGAATGGTAAAATTGGAATGAAATTCATACCACATATGCGGAAAGTGTTACAAATATATGTGATTGACATTACAAACAAATACATCTGTATTAAGGGCAGACAATCAGTATTTAGTGAAGCCTTCCCGAACCACAATAAGAGCCTATAAAGGTCTGGGCATCAAATCAAATAGAGTTTGAATGAGTTCCTGGGTACTGTTTTAAAGCTTCTTCGATCCGAGTATAATGTTCATTGGTAGTGACTGCTGGGGAACAGTAATGGCCCAGTCGACGAGTGACCATGTTCCACACATGTACAATTGGTGACATGTCTACTGAAAAGGTAGACTAAGGAAAAAGCGAAAAGCGGTACCTCCTGTCCGGTGAAAGCGGTTTAGACATTACGGAAAACACGCGGTCAGGCGTTGTTATGTTGGAATATGGCGTCGGGACTCTGTTGAAAGAAGGTTACAATTTGAACCTCTAAAACCTTCCTGATGTAAGGGTTACTATTTAGAGTATCCTCAATACATATGTCGGGATTTCCTATGATAGCCAACAGCATTTCACAGCACCATTATAACCGTTTGTGAAGTATAAAATGCATTCCAGAAGATAGCAATCACCACAATATCATCTAATGCGCAAGAGACCATGATTGTAGTCCAAGTTTTATTGGAACTCGTCCGAAAGCATGATTTGATGCCAATCTGCATGCCGTTACCTAAACTCATTCGCCCATTACAACCGGAGGCGTTAATGGTTCAGTATCAAATGTACACTCCGCAAAGGAATGCATGCACATAGTCCTCTGCAGGCACATTCGAACCATAAAAATAGACAACGCCACACCCGTAGCAGTGCCGTGCTAACTCTCGAGGACAAGCTGTGCGGTTTGCATAATTAAAACTGCCATGCGGGTGAGATGTCTATCATCCCGTGTTTTCGTCACATTTAGTGACACACTGCCAGATTGTCGACTCATTCCGTATTTTTCTGTTTACTGCTTCTGTACCCGTATTGCTGTTGTGGCAGTATACCCCGTAAGAGCAGCAATATCCTGGTTCGAAGATCCTCTTTCCCTGAAATCAATGATGCTTCCCCGTTTGAACTTTATTGTTTGCTCGTATAGTGATCTCTGATATTGACGAGACATAGTGACTATAATAGAACTGTTTGAAGCTCTCTGACAACGATACAATATTTGTTGTAGCTACATGTGTTGCAGCTATAGAAAAGACCCGGTAAAAACGCCTCAATAAATAGTTACACTCTATATCCAAAGATCCGCCACGGAAAGAGAGGAAATCCGCGCAAGCCGTCTTCTTGTTTGCCAAGATATAGTCAATGTCGCTGGTTCCTCCATTGGGCTGTTTCCATGTCCATTTTCTTTGTGGTTTCTTCTTAAAAAATCAATTCATGATGCTAAGATTTTCAGCATCTGCAAATTGAACGAGTTGATCGCCACCTTCATTCCTTTCCTATATCTGTATTTAACAACGATGTCTCTCCTTGTTCCTGTTGTCCAATTCTTGCATTAAAATTCCCCATGATGAGATTAATGTGGTGTTTCCCCTTAGTGTGTAAATGTTTGATTTCTTCATAGAATTCCTTAACCTCTTCGTCGGTATGGCTTGATGTTAGTACATATGCATGTATTATTTGAAGTTGATATCGCTGGGTTAGTTGAACAACGGGTCCCCCTGCTCGATACGACATGCTTTCTACTTCAAGAAGGTGGTCTTTAATTCTTTTGTTGATTAAGAATCCAACACCACTTGTTCTTCCAGTTTTCGTTCCTCTATAATAAAACAAACGCCCGCTTTTGAGTTCCACCTACACTTCACCTTTCCTTCTAATTTAACTGAGTCCTACTATGTCACATTTGATCCTGTCAAGTTCTTCCAATTCCTGAAGTTTGCTTCAGATGCAAGGGGCCGTCCATTACATGCAGCCAAGGTCAAAAACAAACGGCAGCCTGGGCCATTCCAATGATCCTTAGCACCCCCTGCTTTCATACCACGCTGACTGCTGCCTTGATCAGTAGCACTCCAGCACCTGGAGACTAGGGGCCATGGTTTCTGGTGTGTAAGAGTAGTGGTGGAATTAGCCATAATTTCACCAAAGTGGCTAGAAGTGTTGGGGAATTAGCCCTCCCCCTTCCGCCTTTCTATTCGTGCAGCAAATATTAATTTGCTTCACAAATAGAAAGCCCGGCCAGCACTACTGGAAGGCAGGGTAGGACACTAGATTACTGGCCTGACCGATTCCACACATCATCACATACATCTTTCCAGTTAGATACCAGCAACCCTTTTTCATGCACCCTCCCACATATATATATATATATATATGTGCATAAATTAGCAAAAGCATATATAAAATGAAAAATGAGGAAATACAAGAAAAAGTGTTTAGGGAGTTAAATTAAAAGTTTGATAGAATTAAAGTATGAGGAAACATATAAAGATAAATAATTAAAAATATCTAAATATACATTGAAATATGTGATGTAACAAAAATCATACAACCTTAGAACCGTGTATATATATATATATATATATATATTACAATATAAAATACGTATGGAGAAGCAAAAAATTTTTATTATAGATTTTAGTTTGTAATATGTAATGCGAAATTTAACTTTTTAGCGATATTTTTTGGCACTGCTTATTTTTAACAGTCCTGTCAATATTAAGTCTTATTTTTGATATTACACCCTAGGAGTGTTTCCAAGGTGGGCGTCAATTATTCTGGTCCTAACTTTTCATTTTATCAACTTCATTTTTGAAAACAGTTGTTTACAGATGCATTGGCATACGCGGAAGGGTGTTGATGGGTGTTGTAATTGCCACTGCAATGGAATTTTGTGCATATATGTATGAATATATGGAGTTGTAGCTCTGTAACCCGCCCCCCCCCCACATTGTGAGCCCGTAACCGTTATGAAATTTCTGTGTACGTTTATGTGCAGTTATAAGTACTCTTGAATAGTAACGCTTTCAGAGAATGCAGTCAGATGGTTGCGAAGATGTTAAACATGGAGATATTTGGAATAGCATTCAATGAGTCCTAACCTTTTTCTTTAAATCACTGTTGCACTGCAAATCAATAAAGCTACTCATAATGCACATATACTCTAGAAAACTAAAGTAAAACATTATTGAAGGGGGGAAAAACTGCATCTTACTTTGGTTCTATTGTGTCTTAAAATATTTATTATGAAATATGAAAATTCCAACAGAATAAACTACACATGTTTCAAACTCAGATAGAGTTAGGGTGGTAATTTATGTGAAACGATTTGCATTTTTCATGAATTAGCGGGCCATATAAAGCATGTCGGCGGACTACGGGTTGAAGACCCCTGATATAAGGTATGTTGTCATTATCAACTTCCGGAGTATTAAAGGAAATCACAGCATTGCAGTCATCTGAGTATGCCGACTCATAGAAATGTTATATTTTATGAATGTTAAGAGTGAAGTTTTAAAGAAAGAAGTTACGGTTTCAAGTTTAAATGAGAGGTTTTCAAAGTCGTCCAGGTGCGAGGTATCCTATAATTCTAAGCTATTTTTTTGATTATTTTGGTCACATGGATATATTTTTTAATTTTGCAAAGTGAAAAATATTCCTACTGCTTCCACTGTTAAATAAATTTAATATTCAGTTAAAATTTATTTGTTCAGTAGACGCTTGAAAATAAGTGAAAGTGACTAACTTATTTCTCAAACTCCAATTTAGGTATTATTTTGGATTAACACCAACGTTATTGGTTGCAGATGTAGATCTAGTAAAAAAGATTCTTGTGAAAGACTTTCATAAATTTGCGAATAGACCGGTAAATATTTCTTTACATTTAATTCAGTTTGAGTGCCTATAAACTACTGTAAATTACTTCAATTTGTAATACTGTAAATTACTCTGTATACTCTAAATTACAATCTGTACACTGTAAAAGCAATCGGACAACAAAACTCTGCATACTGTAATAAAAATCTGTATATTGTAAATTACTTCAATTTGAACTTTAAAATTACCTTTCACTTCTCATAATTTTGTAATTGAATGTCTAGCCAGTTATTGGTATTTTTAATGTTTGATGTTTTTATACTTTGATGAAACTCCGAAAAAAGTATTGTTCAGTTATTAATGCGGAAACAAATATATTCCACTTCCTAGAATATAAGATATGTTTTCATTTTGAAAAAAGAAAGGAACAATTATGAAACGTTTAATTTACTAAAAGCTGTTTAAATAACTTTCGTTTTCAATAAAATATTATTTCTATGTAGAATAGAAGTAAATGGACGCAAAAATTACACAATCTTAATTAGTGCAGATAATTTACAAAAATAAAGAAAGAATACGTTAAAAAACGTTGTTGATAGTTATTTCAATAGCGCGCTGCCAGCTTTGCCAGAGAACGATGGTTTCTCTATGTTCGTGAAGTCGACTGGGGTTGCCATCACGTTGGTTGTAAACTTGATTGGGTTGACGAATAAATAAATGTATAGGTGTAGTCGTTTCTAGCCGTGAGATATGCAACAGAGTTTTCCAAGTGGGCTAGATGGAGTTACCCATGAGTTGGTAATTGAGTATAAGGTTTATGTTTGATAAAATATGAAAAGTTACAAAAAAGCTGAGATCAAGTGTTGAATTCAGTTTTTTAATAATCTGTGCGTTGGAAAATAGAACACGTGTCCTAATTAAAATGAGTGTTTTGCTAAAGTTAATTTACGAAATTCTTGTTTTTTGGCGTAAGATTCTTTATATTTTAATCTAAGACGCAGTGTTCTTCGTGTTAGGTCAATACAAATCTTGGCCAAACTGGCATGAAATAAAGTATACGACCCAGCTACTAGAATCCGAAATGGTATCTTTAAAATGAGAGAAACCTATTTTGTTAATTGGTAAGAAGGTAACGAGAAAGTTGGATTTTAAGAATGTCTTTAGGTGCTGGAGAATCACAGGAAAGGGAAGGTACAAGGTTAGGTTTATTGAGTGTCCTGAAGATATGATCAATGATTGTTAGATTGCAACCGAGGTATGGAACAATTTTCCGAATGTAGCGAAGTTCATTAGTCAACGCATCATTTGTGAATGAAAATTTTATGACACTATCTAATAAAATTCGCTTATTTTCCGGATTTGTGGATGAGCAGAAAGGGCCCGAGAAAGAAGACTAACAGAGTTAGGTTTACGGTAAACACTGGTTTGGAAACCAGTAGATTATGTCCTATGGAGTAAAACATTGAGAAATGGCAGTAAACAGTTTTTTTTCTTCGAAAGTAAACTGAGTGTTAAGGTCAACGGTGTTTAAGAGGTTGATGTCCAGTGAAGCATCCACATTTTTAGGTGGTAGAGTAAAAATGTAATCTGCATATCTTGTGCAACATATGAATGGAATGATTCAGAATAGTTTCTTCTATATAGTGCATGAGATGTCGCACAGGGTCGTAGAAAGTCGGTTTCCCATTACAAGACCTCTAGATTGTTTATATGAATTGTTTTTGTTTTTTTAAAAAGAAACTTTAGTTGACATGTAATTTTGTGAGGAGAAGCAGTTCACTAATTTCATAGTTTGTGTAGGGGAATTCCTTCATTCTCATAGTGAGCGACTCACGAGAGCCTTAGACAGACGCGGTATATCGGGGCTACTTAAGCCGCTGGGGTCACTTAAGCAATAATGCTGGGTAAATTTATGACACTGATTCTGGCAACATTGCCTTGAGTTTGATTGTTAATTTTCATGCCATCTATTCCATATTTTGATGACTTTTTGGACTACATATTTTAATAGTGTGTATGTTTTAAAATTGAGTTTATAAACCTTTATTTATATTTAGGATAATTTCGTCATAAATTTATACAGTCCATAACTTTCATCGCCAAAATCACATTTTTAAATTAAATTCACTAAAATCATTTTTAAACATAACCTCAAACAATACTCATACGGTTGTTATACTTCTTAGATTATATTTCCATTTTGTTTTGTTTTTTTCAATATTTTTAAATTCGTCGTTGCTCCCTGTACGGAGTAACAAATGCCACCGAACAGGAGTGGCTTTTGTTGTCCTCAACTAGGATGATGAAGGCATCTTTTTTCTGAAAAACGAAAAACGCTCTAGTTTGAGCTTGTTTCTGCATGGGTGTCGAAAATTATTAAGTAAAAATAAATTCCTCCATGAAAACTCACAAAAACTTGCCCCAGTGACTTTGCATGTTGACAATTATTTGGCAATTGTGTTATTCATGAGAATAATAATAATATCTTACATTCCTATATATGGAGAAATAAATTCTTCCTGTCACCTTTCATCTAGCAGTCAAGACACACCAGGCTCAACAAAGGGACCCGGTTCGAATCCATGATGAGGATGGCCTCGCTTTTTCTCCAAAAACAAAAATCTCTAGTTTGAGCTATATGTATGTAGGTGGCAAAAATTATTGTATAAAGCTATTATACTGCGAAAATTTGGGACACCGATTTTTGAACACATGTTAAATTAAGCATCTTGAACTTTTTTTAGTATGAATTGAACATACGAAACACTAAAAATGTATAAAAAAAATATTTGTACGCTTTTAGTTTTACTAATAAATATCTTGAGCAGTATATGTACATTTATTTTAGCCCTTTATATGAATTTTGATCACCAACTAATATAAACCAAACTTCGAATTCTTACTGCTGGCTTTAGTTACCCATATTAAGGGGTAACTTAAGCCACCATGTTTTATTTTTGTCTTTAACATACATGTTTTATAAAACTTTCATACATGTAAACATAGAGTGTAACTGTAGACCCAAATTTTACAACAATTAATTAATCTCTAAAGTAAATACTCTTGAACTGGCAGATGCCTAAAAATTGGAAGTGGCTTAAGTAACCCCGATATATGGTACGTTTGCAAATAAGCTCTTAACATCAAGTTAGACTATTTTCGTGGAATTAAGATTAATGTCTTTTATTTCCTCAATAAAACTGGAAAAGTTTTTAATTGTGAGAGTATTATTTGTTAGCAAAGTTGAAAATTCTCGAACAAGATATTTTGAAAGATGATGGGTGGCTGAATCAATATTTGATACAATAGGTTAGATTGGCATTTCCAGTTTATGCACCTTGGATACGGCATAAATCCTTGGGCTCCTAGATTAACCTTGGAACACACACACACACACACACACACACATATATATATATATATATCAACATCATCATCATATTCAACCATTATCTATCCACTGCTGGATGAATGTCTCTCAAAATGCTTTCCACACATGTCTATATTGAGCAATTCTCTTCCATATCACTCCAACCTGTTTTCTTATTTCATCCACCCATCTTGTTTGAGGACGTTTTCTAGGTCTTCGGTGATCTTTTGGAATACAGTTCAGAATTTCTGTTGTCCAACGTTGATCAGTTCTTCTTGCAATATGCCCAGCCCATCGCCATTTCAGCCCTTTTACTTTAACAATGATGTCCTCTACTCTAGTTTGCTCTCTCACCCAAGTGTTTCTTTTTCGATCTCTCCTAGTTATTCCAAGCATGCATCTCTCCATGCTCCTTTGCGTTGTCTGTAACTTTCGTATTGCTCCAACTGTTAGACTCCATGTCTCTGTTTCATAAGAGAAGACTGGCAATACACACTGGTTGAAGACCTTTCTTTTTAGACACAAAGGCAATTTCCCCTTCAGGATAAAACTGTTTCTTCCAAATGCACTCCAGCCAAGTTTAATACATCTGTTGAGTTCTTTCATAATGTTGCCATCCATTGAAATCAGCTGGCCAAGGTAAATATATGAATCAGCAATTTCTAGCTCAATGTTGTCAACTTGTATTTTTGTTTCCTCTACGAAATTATTGAACATGATCTTAGTTTTTTGTAGGTTCATCTTGAGTCCAACTTCTTTACTTCTAGTTGAGAGCTCCTGTACCATGTCTTGGAGTTCTAATGGGTTCGTTGAAAAAATAACAATGTCATCAGCAAACCGCAAATGATTTAAGTATTCACCATTTATTTTTATTCCCTTGTTATTCCAATTTATCTGCTGAAAAATCATCTGTAAAGCTGAAGTAAAAAGTTTTGGAGAAATGGTATCTCCCTTCCTCACACCTTTGCCAAATTTAATAGTTTTGGTATCTTTATGTAACCGAAATTTTGCACTTGCATTTTTATACACACGTTTCAATATGTCAATGTACACATCCTCAACGTCTGTTGATCTTAAAGAGTTGATGACTGCTGATGTTTTAATATAGTCAAAGGCCTTCTCATAGTCAATAAATGCAACACACAATGGAAGTTCATATTCATGTGTTCTTTCAATTAATTCTCTTAATACCTGAAAATGGTCTAATGTACTGAATCCACTTCGAAATCCAGCTTGTTCTCTTGGTTGAGCTGCATCTGATTTTTTCTGCTGGCGATTTGTTAGTACTTTTGGGAAGATTTTATATATGGCAGGTAACAAGCTAATTGGTTGGTAATTTTTTAAATCCTCTTTATCACCTTTTTTATGTAAAAGAATTACTGTTGCAGAATCCCATTGGTTTGGTATGTTACCGCTGTTAAGACATTTGGTGAAAAATTTTGCAAATATGTCTTCTACATATTCTCCAGATTCTTTTTATATATCCAATGTAATACCATTATCACCAGGAGCTCTTCCTTCCTTTCTTCATACTTTTGTTGCAAATGAAACTTCTTCTTTTAAGATTTTAAGAGCTGTTCCTTCAACTATTTAAGTGTCTTCGTTTAATTCACTGTTACTTTCGTATAATTTTTTATAGAATACTTCAGCACTTCTAAGTATGTATATACATATATATTTTTAGTTTAGAATTCATATACGGATAATTTATTAAATCAAGTCAAATTTATCGGTACGAAATACAATAAATTAAAAGACGTTTAAAAACGATATATAGCTTTTTTATGTTATTCCACCTTTCCTCCAGATTTGCTTATTACTATTGTTTTCCATTCTTAAAAGTTGTATTAAAGTTTATGTCATTGTTTAAAAAAATTATTTAACAATATGGAACAAAATGTTGATATTTTTCTTACAAAACGCATATATTTTTTCAAATTTAGCAACTTTTCCAAAGCGGAACAAGGAGGAAGAATGAAGGCACTTTTACAAATCAACTCATTGTTTTGAGAGACAAACGTTGGAAAGAGATTAGAAGTATCATCACTCCGTCATTTACCACCAGCAAGATGAGAATAGTATTTAGAATTTTCTAAAAAATATACGTTATTTTTCGTTGTAACTTGAGCAAAGATTGAGCTATACATAATGCTGTCTTGGTGTATTAAAATATTTATTATGTCTTCCACTTCCATATTCATTTTTTATCATATTAAGAATGGTCAAAGGTCTCTATTTGGTCCACTATTATTTGTCTTTTTATGTCATTATAATGTTAATTTTACTTTTTATATTTTATTTTAATTTTACATTTTATTTGAAATCTTATATTTGCATCTTTTATTTTAATTTGATATATATTATTTTGACTTATATTATTACTGTGCTTTATATTTAATGTTGTACGCTTAATTAATTACGGATGTTTAATCAAAATTTTAAATCATAAATTCTACTATTTATTTGTTCATTTTAAGTATACGGATTTTATTGCATAAATTTCCATGAAAATAAAAATTTAAATTAATTTCATATGTCACGCACGAGTCAAAGATATAAATGTTATTGGACAAAAGTGAATGAATTTATTGTTACATTCGTATGTTTGTCTTTTAAAAACACTTCTTTTAATCGTAGACTTGTCACGATTGAATAATTTAATATTCAATATGTCGCATCTTGAATGCATATTGAATTTAGTACAATTTAATTATTAATGTTAGTGTTTAGGATTTTTGGATAGAATTTTGTACTTCTTTTTATTTGTACGAATCGTAAAATTTTAGAAATGATCGTTTAGTTGTTTATCCTATTCATAATTTGTAAAAAAGCATATGGTTGTTTAGTTAACATAAGCTGATTTCTATATTTAAAATAAAATATATATTGGAACGAACAAAACTACAGAATCGAATAAAGCTGTAGAATATATAATATATTTTGGTGAAATAATATTTACCTAAATAATTTCTGAAACAAAAATGAAATCGCTTAAATATTTATGTACAAAAAATATCTAAAGCTTTTTTTAGTCACTTCCTGTTTGATAGAATACAACTTTATAATCTTTATTTTCATTTAGATGTCCCAGACAATAAATAGCGCTGTGGATTCTTTACTAGAAATTGTCAGGAAAAAATCTAAAGAAGAAAAATCTTTCGATATCTATAATTTATTTAAAGGCCTGACTATGGATGTCATCGGTCGAACGGCTTTTGGGATTCAAACGGATTGTCAAAACAACCCCGACGACGTCATTTTGAAAGCTTCAAAAACTATTTTCGCCGGGAATTTCTCCAACATTCTTACACTGATTGCAAGTAAGTAGAATTGTAAAGTATTCAAAGCTTCACCTTCGTTCCCGTTGTACATTTTACCGTTTACATTAAAGATGAGCTATCTCAAATAATTGTTCATTTAAGTCCATAATATTTTAGAATATTTGAAGTAACGGGATTGGTCACAGTTTTAGACAAAAGGTTTGAAGATTGCAAAGAATGAGCAGTATTGTGTAATTTTTTGCGCAGATAGCAATAATCAACTAAACAAAGAATTAAAGAACTATATGAAGGGCTTTAAATAATGAGTATTAATCTAGTACTTAATTAGCTCTAATGTTTTTAAAATTCTCAACAAATAACTTTAAACATTTCATTCAAGAACATACTATTCAGTAAATAAACATTAACGAAACAATACAGAGTTTCACCAGGAGATTCCATAACAAACAGTTATTTCGACACTGGCGTAAGGTTTAAAAACACGACGTTTCGGGAGCCAACTGCTCCCTTTGTCAAGTGAAGGCAGAATGAAGAGTTCGTGAAAGTCCTAAGCTTATATACCCGCATGTTGGGAATCCCCATCTGACGCCATTTGGTGCGGAGCATTTCCAGCTGGGGAAACCCTCGCCGGGAAAGCCCCCGCACCCGACGATGTCAGATGAACACCCCCAACTCGAGGTTTTGCAAAAATCCTGTAAGGTTCTGGTAGAGGTTTTGCGATGTTTATTGCACGACTCCTCAAACCGTAGGTTTCCCATGATTCCAGAAAAAGTCTACTCCCCAGATTCGTCACATTCTGATGTAATATTTTCATCGAATGCCAATCTGGTTCGTGACCCTCCCTGAAGACATGTTCAGCCAACTGGCTTGAATCGTCTCCCCTAGCTACCGCACGCATATGCTCCTTCCCTCGTAGACGTATCGATCTTCCCGTCTGTCCAACATACACCTTGTCACAGTCTCCACACGGTATTTGGTAAATAGCACCAGATTTTTCCTCCTCAGGGACGCGATCCTTAACTTTAAGTAATAGATCACGCAGGGTGTAGACAGGTTTGTAGTAGGTCTTAACATTCACACAACTGAGAATTCGAGACAGCTTTTCTGAGACACCCGCCACATATGGCAAAACCACTGATGTCTTCCTAGTCTCATCCTCTACATTCCTGTTTCCACCACTAACACCACATTAGTTACGAGCGATAAATTTAGTCGGGTAACCGTTCTTTTTCAACACGCTTTTATTGCGTCGTAATTCAACATTGCGAAGGTCATCATTACAACAGTGTGTAAAGGCTCGTCGGTGCAAGGCTCTAATGACAGATGCTTTGTGTGATGCCGATAAATCTTACGCCAGTATCGAAATAACTGTTTATTAAATAAACGTTAATGTTTTCCTAAATACTTTGTCGTGTCTTTTGTATTAAAGGTTTGGGTTTGAAATGGAAACTTTGTCATGTGATTAAAAGAAGTTTTAAAAGGAACGCTTATAAACGAATAGTATTATTTTTCAGCAAGCTTCTCTGAATTTGGAAGCTTCTGGGGACATGTCAACCGCATTCGACTGACCTTGCGGAATTCTGGAAGTAACCCCATTACCGATTTAACAAACGTCACCAAAGATGTTATAGAAAAACGAAGATCTGACAGTTCTGTGAGTACGGCAATATTATACAATGCATAATGCGAGATCTGCTTCTGATAATTAAATTTAGTAATAAGTTTACTAATTAACTTGTTATCACCTATATTTATTATTTAGTACCAACTTAATACAATTATATTTATTTTATTTAGCAATCAACTTAATAATTATATTTATTTTATTTAGTAATTAACTTTATGTTATAGAAAAACGAAGATCTGACAGTTCTGTGAGTACGGCAATATTATACAATGCATAATGCGAGATCTGCTTCTGTAATTAACATTTATAATAATTTATAATTAAATTAATAATTATATTTAGTAATTAACTTAATAATTATATTTATTTTATTTAGTAATTAACTTAATAATTATATTTGTTTTATTTAGTAATTAACTTAATAATTATATTTATTTTATTTAGTAATTAACTTAATAATTATAATTTTAGTAATTCGATGAGTTTTAGGACTTAAAAAGTGCAATCTCTGTTTTTATAGAAAATCACAACGAATGAAAAAATAAAACTGATCACATATATTCCTTAATTCCAGTAACATACAAAGTTTATGATCAGTAAAATAGAAAGCGCAGTGTGACTGGCGCCGTCGTAATGCCCTTAAGGGTCACATGAGCAAAGAAATGCCGAAAAATTTTTAAAAAAAATGTTTTTGTTTTTTTTATATTTTTATATTAAAAAGTTCTTTATTTCATTGCGCATACATCTGTTGTCTCAATTTTCAAATTTAGGAGTTTTAAAGATGCTGCATAACAACATTTAAAGTGACTCTCTTCTATTTGCTGTGTATAAGAAGTTTAATTATAAAAACCTATTTTTCTCAGTTTCGCTTTTTTTTACCTTTCGGGTTTATGAGAAATTTTCCTTGCGTTTCAATTTTTGATGAATTGTTTTAAAACTTATTTAACATGTTTGCATTTATAATAGGAAAAAACTGTAGCATGGATTTGTTTATTACAACAAATTTTCTTGTAAAATTGTATTCATGATGCTGCACGAATACGTAAAAAAACAATTTTTTGATGAAAACGCAATCAATTTTTTTTACTTACAATTATTTGAATTTCAAAAGCCATGCTACATTTTGTTAGATATGAGTTTAGACATATCACGGAATTTTCAAATGAAAATTAAAAAATATTTGAATCGCAAGGAGCGTTTTTGCTAACTTTTAAAAATGGGCTAAAAATACATGAATATTATGAATATCTCAAAAATTATTTTGTACAGCATCACAATACTTAGCATACAGCGATGAGTACTTTTATCCCTTAAAATCTATATTCCTGTTGCTTAGACACCCCGCATATATTGCATATGAGACTTTTCATATTTCTGCGAAATTTGAAAGACCTTCGTAAGGAGTGCAAAAGACGGTGGTTTTGCTCCTGTGTTTCCTTAAACCTTTACTAATCCCAAAGCCAAGTGGGGCTACAAAATGAACTAAAGATCCTGAACTACACACAAGTCCAATATTATCATCTTAGCGCTTATACTTAAATAGGTTTTAATAAATGAAATTAATTTTTTATAAGTTCCCTGAATTCGATGTGTAATTACGTTTATTCCCACATATTTTTTGAAATCGATAAAAATAAATTTGTGTTAATACGGAATGCTGTGTACGGTTCCTTCCTATGGTACACTATGACAATGCTAGTAAGAAGTTATGGAAGTAAAAACAAACATCAAAATAGATGAACTTATTTGACTATACAGACGACATTTGTAAATTAATAATTTGTTGTAAAAGATTAATCTTTTCGAAAAGCTAAGATTATACGATTCAAACTTATGAATAACTACTCGTAGAATCATAGACGAGATCTCCTTCAAATCATGTTAGACGCTGGGGTTTCAGAGTCGGAATTCAGTAATATCACTGATGATCAACTTACCGCAGGTGACGGCGACAATGATGAGCAGGATAAAAAATCAGAGACAACCAATAGTAAGTAAATGAGTAATTTATTTATCGAAACTGTTAGAAATATTCTACGAGATTTTAATATTTTTTAAAATTTTACTTTTATTGAAAATTCAAAATGACCATTCATTTCATATCAACTGCTGTAACTGAGCTCAATGCGAGTATTTTTTCTGCAACTTAAAAATAATGAAAGATGATAAAATAAATGGAAAAATTATGAAAAAATGCACCTAATTTTTATCCTACCACTAATTTTTCCTTATTATAACCACATATGATCATCTTATCAATACTTTTCTTAAGAACAATGGTTAAGGGAAAAAAATTTTTCCCATACGTGTACAGAAATGTATTAAAATGAAACAAAGACGGATGTGAAATTTTCCATAATGTTTTATTACAGTTATTTAGAAGATAGACGGCAATGCAAGTAAAGTGATCATAATTCACTTTTATATTTGATAATAGATATAAAAAATCTCAAATTATAATGAATTAGAGGTTTCGAATCATGACTTTTTCTTCCCAAATCAACGTTGGAGAAATGGGTTATAATATCCCCCCCCCACCTTTCCCAAGTACCTCTTTCCTCGGAAATACAAACAAATGCGCCATACTCCAGCTTCTTCAAAACATTGAAGAAACATTCAAGTAACAGCGGCCGGAGACCGGACAATAGAACGAAACAGAGATTGCAGCTGAACAACATAAAAGCATTTCAAACTGATTCATGACCACACACTCTCGGGCGTTGTGGTCAGAGGTAGGGGCTATGGTCTCGCTTTGGCAAAAGAAAATCAACGACACCCTTTAAAACTTAGGAAATTAATGAACTTCACGTGACGTCTAGGGTTTTTCATGTATAATAGAATCTCCGGAAATTCCTTTAACCCTAACTAGAAGGAAATCTATGAACATCTTTTCTCCATAAACTAAACTGTGACAATCACAGTATGAAGCCTCCTCTCCTTTGCATCTTTTTCCTCATTTATAAATGGTAACAGAATATATCTAAATAATGCAACTAATAAATTGTTAGAAATATTTCAACTTAACCCAATTATCAACCTCCATTTTCAATGGCACATAGAACTCATTTTCCGGTATGACATTTTGTTTCATTATAGACAGCTCATCAAAATGCTCTAGTATATTGAAAATTGATCGCAATCTAAATTAAAACTATCAAAATCTACTTAGTTTTCACCCTGCCCTTTGTTACAGTTTTCTAAAATGAGGCCACGAATCAGCACAAAATTAAAGTTTAATTCTTCCCAAATTTACAAATGTACGGAAAAAGTAGCCAAGCAACAAATCTGTGATAACGGTATATTATCCATTTTTAGGAGAGCCATGTAGCAAGCTATAGTTTCCTGCTCTCCTCCATTTCTACCCTTATCATCAGTTAACATCTTAAACCTGAAAGTTAAGAATATCCATATAACATCAAAAAATACCACATGGGAGAATGTGTCACCACAATTGTAATTAAATTGAATAAAATTTACTCCTATTCTTATTTAAACGGAGAACGGAGAAAATGTTAAGAAGAAAAGAAAACTATTTAAAATGAATCGACTAAAAACGAAAAATTATATTGAAAGGAATTAATATATTAGGATTAAAATAAATAATAAAATATTATAACAGAATATTATAACAAAATTAAAGATAATTTTACAAATTACGATTTTTGTAAATAGATTTTTAAAATCATTTTTTATTATATTGTAGTATTAACGTTAAACACAGGAAATATGTGCATAGCTGTGTTACAATTTCACAAACGAATTTGTGTGCAGAATCTATCGCAAAAATATAATTGTCATTCAATTTTTTTTTATTTTACACTATGTTTTAAAATGCTTAATACTGCTATTTTACAGGTTTAGTTGGTCGACTGAGACATATGGCAGACCAAGAAATTATTGATAATGCACTTTTATTTTTCTTAGCTGGGTATGTTTCGAATTTACGTTAAAATTACATTCCTTTCTTATATTTTAGATAAATCAGATGATTATGAATACATTAAAGATTTAATTATAATCCCGCACATTCCAAATTTTCTAGACTTTACAGAAAAAACACAATAGTTTGTTTGCTCTCTCTAAAAGTGCATAACTACCTTTATTGCACCTACTTGTATGGTTTTCATGAACACAAACGCCATACACGATTTGGAATTTTAATCAGGTTTTCTAGTACATTTGGCTTTAACTTTGGAAATCACTGCGGAAGTCCTCGGCAGAGGAATTGATTAATGAAAAAGAAATTTAATTTCTACGTTTTCTGCTCAAACTGAATTTCACTGATCCAGATATTACAAATTAGGAAGGTATTGCCCTTTTGGACGTTACCGCAATTAAAACGAATAGCTTAACCTTCCTCAACAGCCAGTTTTTTACATAAGAAATTGGAAAGAAGAGAAGAGAAGAAAGGACTAGGATCCTTGCTTCTCGGTGAAACGATAGTAAGAAAAAACTATTAAAGATCATACAGATCGGAATGCAAGTACTTTGAATACAAGAATGAAAATAAGGCTCGTCAGATGGGTTTACAGGTTTATTCAGCAGAATGGTTTGATTTCAACTAGAAATTTTCTGGTTGAGCCTCGCTTAAGGCTTTTTCTTCTACTACCCAATTTTCGTTTTATAAAAACAGCTCGTTGATTTTCCATGTGGTGAAGTGGCCGGAGTAAATGGAGTGACCCTTAGATTGTCAATGATATTCTAATTCGTAATATATTAGAGAACTCTAATTGGAGACAGAAAATCTGAGGGCTAAACTTTGGGCTTGCATGAGATTAAATCTATTATGTACCATACAATTTGTTTAAATCAATGTTTGTGCAAACCCTTAAGCTTTTACAGCAAAGAATATACGTAGGTCGAAATACGGTGATATATGAAATAAAGCAGTTGAGATGAGTTAAGTATAAAATTAATGAGAAAATAAGTTTTAAAGATGCTTTCTCCCGGGCCTGTTTTTAACATAAATTTGTATACGAAATTATGTACAGAACTATACATTTCCAAAAAGTTATAAAAATAATAATATTAACGCAAATACTGCTTTCTATAGTAGCAGTATTTTTTTTTAAATGGAGGAACTAATTACTATATAAAATAACCTTTCGATTTCTTTTTCTATATTACATAAAACACATTATAGAAAATTTACTTTTAAGCTACATTTGGGAAAATATTTTATTTTTGGCACTAATGTTGGGAACATGACTTAAAATGGGAAGTTATTTGATTAAGCATTTATTTTATGATTGAAGGATTTGTGGTAGAAGGTTGTAAAATAGAAAAAGCAAAAGGTTGTAAAATGGATATGATAAGTATCCTAGAAAAACACACAAAATAGTGAGATACGTGTAGATTGTGCTTGGCATAAGAAGGGAAGAAATACAAATATTGTCTGTAGAGGTATTAAGTGTTTAAAATACATCAAATGTCTTTGCATTGAAAGTACCACAACGTTTTATTTGCAAGAAATAAAAACATCCATGACGACTTTTGTTTGAGAAAAAACAAGTAAATAGATAAAACCTAAATTAAAAAATTAAATCCTTATAAAATGAAGCATTTTACAATATTTCTTTGTAAATATCCTTGATGATGATGAATAATTGCAATTTAGGTGCATAAATAAACGATTTTTTTAACAGATATGAAACAACTAGTACAGCTCTTGCTTTCACAACCCATTTTATTCTTCATTATCCCGATGTTCAGAAGAGATTAAGAGAAGAAATACAAAACATAGTCAAAAAAGAGGTAAGTTATACTAAAGTATCCATAAAAACCAATTTACAATTTTTAGCTTTTATTTTTAGTAAAACACAACTCACTAAGGAAAAAGGAACAATTTATACTTTCATATAGAAAAACTCCAAAAAACACATACAATAAATATGCTATCTTTGTAACGTATTACATTCTTTGTCATCAGAATAAAGTAATATAGAAAAGAAACTAATAATCCAAAGAGAAAATAATATATGATAATTTAATGCACAACGTAGAACCTCTAAACAAAATATCGAGAACGACTGGTAAGTGATAGAATTAAGCAACCCTTTTGTTTTGGAAAGAGAATTTCGCTCTTCATATTCAAAATGTCATAGAAACAACAGAAAAATTAATTTTGATCAATGTATACAAAATTTACATATATCTACAATCTTTCATGAATTAATCTAATTTTTTCCTCAGGGAAAAATTGACTACAATGCCGTTCAACAAATGACGTACTTAGACCAAGTAATAGCGGAATCTTTAAGAATGTATCCTCCAGTTTATTTGTAAGTGTGCTCAGAATATTTTTATGTGAGTATATAAGTAAATTGTATCATCTATAAAAATAACAAATATTTTTATATGAACATTTTTTGAAGGGAAAACCGATAAAATAAATTAATATATACTGGATTTATAACAAATATTATGTAAATTATATTAACTAGAAATAAAGAAACAAATTTTAAGCATTTATATAGTATGTATTTTGTGAAATTATATAGAAATATGTATACATATTATGGTGTTCTTTTTTTCTCGTCTTCAATTTTTTTTAACGCATGCCCCTCATTTTTTTTTATTTGTTTTATGTTAATTCACTCAGAAATGGATTTTCTTATTATTTATTATTTAGATCGCATCGAAAACTGTCAAGCCTTGTTCACTTGGGGCAGAGAGGCAGCAGATTGTCTCGCGCGCACGACGTTCTTATCGAATCCCTCTTAACGAATACCAATCAGACCCAACGGTAGCGTGCCGTTTATTCATTCAGTATGCATTGTAGTGCGTAACAAATATCATGTCCCTGGAATTAGGAAGTACGAAAAAAAAATATTTGTAATGCATGGAATGAGTCATCAAATATTTCGATCCAAACTTCCATCAAATCACCAAGTTCCCTCATTGTCATTTTATAATATTCGCGAAGTTAAATCAACGATCAGTGAAAGCTTACATCTTACCATTCATGAATGTATTATATTTTGGAAAACGACAAGAATACCTACGAAGTGCATACCTAATTATGTGAAAAAGCTTTCGCACTTGTATCCACTTTAGAGTGACCTGCAAGAAAATGCCAAGGATATCCAAGTTGTTTATAAGCGTCGTAGAAAAAAAATTTAAAAACAATTTAGAGAACCTATTTGATATTATACACGCAGATGCACTTCAGCTAATGAAAATGGAAGATTTGTTTTGCAGTGAGATTTTTTCTGCAGAAGCCAGAACCGCACGTTTGTTTAACTGGATTTGATAGAAAACTTGCTGAAAAAGATGAGTGGCTGAGGCAAAGGGCGTTAGAAGTGGAAAATCGGTGAATAAGAGATTTTTCTATTGCACCAAATTTTTCGGCAGCATATGATTTTACAACTCCTAGTACACAGGAAACTTCTACTTCCAATTCGGATGAGAACGCTGCAAATGCAGAAGGGCAGTTGTCAAATATGACTGCTAGCGCGCAATTTATTGCGAAATGAGGACGGAAAGATTTTATTACTCCAAAATTAATACGAGCTTTAGATAGGTGTAAGTGGAGTACAAGAGAGTCTATTTGCATTCCGAAGGCGACAATCGAAGCTCTTGGATATAATATTGACGATTTTCAAATAAATAAATCATCTGTCTAATGAATTCGCATAGAAAGAAGAAAGGAACGCGCAAAAGCGATTGAAGTAGATTTGCAAACTAACATGCCTGAAGTTGTTAATATTCACTGGAATGGTAAATTGCTACATTCTCTTAACGCTATGTATTAAAGCAGAACGCCTTCTTATTGTAATTTCCTATGGATCAAGGAACAATTCATTGCTGCACAAAAATTGGACAATTATACAGACATAGAGTATTCATAAGCTGTTTGGAATGCGATCAACGATTGGAATCTGGAAGATAAAGTGCAAATCCTCCGTTGTGATACCACGACATGGAATGCAGGTAGTATCACTGGTGTCTGTGTTCTTTTAGAACAAAAATTAGACAGGCGATTGTTACTTTTCGCTTTCGGTCATTACTCCAACGAGCCTGTATTGAAAAGCGTGTTAGAAGCTCAAAGTCTCTAATTCAGGAGACGTCCAGACATTTCAATTTTCAAAAAGTTCAAAGAACGTTAATCCCATTATTCATTACAAATGATAATGTTTTAGTATGAATGATAGTGTACGTGGCTTTAAAGTTTCCCTTTTTACCAATTTTTATTACCGCTTGGAGAAAGTAAATGTTTAAAATGCACCATGAATGTACTGTAAAATGTAACGTAATTTGCATATTTTGTCTGCAATGCAATGGTTTTTGCATAATGTTACATTCACAGTTATCAAAAATACAATTTTTTCTTATTTAGGTTCGTAAACAGAGAAGCATCGGAAGATGTCGAGTATGGTCCTTACAAAATTAAAAAAGGCATGACAATTCAAATTCCGGTTTTTAATATGAACCACGATCCAGATATCTGGACAGAGCCAGAAAAGTTCGATCCAAGCAGGTATCAAAAATATCTTAAATTTATTTGTGTACACTGAATCATATTCTAATATTATATAAATACCATAATTCAGAATCATATACGATACTTGAAGCAAAACTATTGACAACACAATGTAACTAATCCTGCGAGTTGAATAACAAGCTGCGAGTTGGACAACTCCGTAAGTTGGGCACATTTCGTTGGAACCGAACAAATACTTATATTTTAATATGAAATTAATTTTCTGTAACCTGGACACCTGTTGATCTTAGAAGTTGGACACTGTTTATATGCCTATGTTGGAAAAGTTTAGTATTAACATCATATTGATTTCACTATAAGGTTAGTATTAGGAGATGATGGAACCGCAGAAACAAGGGTAAAAAGGGTGGCGTTTTCCACCGTATAGAATGATTTTGTAAGAAATCCTTACATTGGTTCTTGTGCCAGCTCCATGGTAACAATTACTGCTCAAGCATTTAATGCAGCACGAGGATGGAGACACAACTGGCCTGAAAACGCATTGTCGTCCAATTGGAAAACAGCTTCAATCTTGCTCTTGGATTTATTATTATATGAGCTAATCACTTTGACTATTATTTTCATAGAAACTTTTGGAATTGAGGAGACCTGCCAAATTGTTCCAACCTTTCCAGCCACATAAATTACTGTCGGCCCTACAGGTGGAACCGATTTTGTATAATTTTCCGATTCATTTCTCGCCAACAAAAGTACTATAAATTTTTACAAGTTAAATTTTGGAAGTTTTCCGCGTTAGCGGGAAGAGAAAATCGGAAATTAAAAGAATCACTGAAATGTGAAAATTTACATAATTTTTAGCTATTTTGGCATATTCAGACCCCGAAGTGGAACCAGAAGATATTTATTGGATACTCTAAATTTTTTCACTTACGTTTCTTATATGTTCTTTCATTTTTTCGGGCTAGCGGGAACAGAAAATCGAAAATTAAAAAAAATCACTGAAATATGAAAATTTACATCGTTTTCCACTAATTTTGCATATTTAAACCCCAAAGTGGAACAGGAAGATATTCATTCATTTATTTAAAATTCTGTACATATATTTCTGAAAGTATCCCCCAACTTTTCTGCGCTAGCGGGAAAAGTATTTTGAAAGAAAAATGTTTACGCTCTGCCCTAATAGGCATTCTATGTTCATAAAAATTGAATTAAATGAAAAGTTGGTTAGTTTATGGCGCAAGGAAAACAAATGTTATTCTGCGCAAAACAAGGTGAGACCTTACATACGGTGTTAAATGAAAAGATAGAAATGCTTGTCTTAATTGCAATGATCTGATTCTGCAAAAAATAAAAACGGAAATGGGAAAAAGTAATATTAACTATATACTTACCAAACTCTGAAATGGACTACCAGAAGAATTAATAATAATATAAACGGATTTAAAAACTGTTTAAGGAATTATTTTATCTCCAGAATGGATTATTAGAGTAATAGGAAAAATATATTTTTTGTAATATGATGGTTTTAAAAATAGAAAAACGAATATTTTAGGGTTGTAGTTGGATATAATTGTTGACGATAACATAAGATGAGTTGTTATCTGGTGGTTTCTGACTTTTATTTCTTATTCTCATTGTTTGAACTTATACAGAGTGGTTAGTAAAGTCCTTGTACACGCATGTAACTTCCAAACTGAAAGACCTAGAGATATGAACGTGAAGTAAGTATAGTAAAATGACTATGAGGTATAAGAAGAAAGGACTATCAGCATCTGTGGTATCTAAATTCGGAAGTTACGAAGCGTAAATCTAAAAATAAAGGAGTAACAGAAAAAATATCAACAACAAATTTATTAGCATCATTTAGTTAGTATCAAATGGCATTTTACGTACACGGATCGGTTAAATGCAACGCTACGTCCTGTGGACAACAAGAAGATACAGCCTTATTTGAAGTTTGTCAGTGCATATAAAATGTCCTTCCAGACTTACCTCATCATGCTAACAACTTTTTTAATTTATATTTCTCTTGTATCTTGCTTAATTCAAAAGTTAAATCTGCGATTTGGGTATGTATGATCACCGTCACATGCGTCTGTAAATGTCGATAGTGACGTAATAGTAGTGAATGGGATAAATACCGAGTATGAGGAACTGAGCTTTATTGAACAAACATGTCGTATAATGGCATTGCACTCAAAAGATGAGTATTACAAAATGAGTGATTTCTATACATATTATAATATCATTGTAATACTCATCTTTCAAGTGGTATGAGTATTACCAAAGGGGTGAGTTCTATACATATTTAGGATTTTCCACACGCGAGGCTGCTAATCAATATGCGTCGACAACTGTTCTCATACTTGTGTGGGGAGCTGCGAAGACATATGCGAGGATAGCCTCAGGATAAGTGGCGTATTAATAACCCCCGAAAGACAGGGCCTCATGTGATACGGGGCCCCTTTTGTCTTCGTTTATTTTCTATAAAATTTATAGATACAAAAATAATAATAATAATAATATTATATTTTTTGTTCAGTAAGGATTTTTTTTAATCTTTAGGTAAAAAATAAAATAAAATGAACGGTTTCCAACTGTGGAAAGCCCATTACGCGTATTTACTTTATCTGGCTTTATTACTTTTAAACTGAACTCACCATCCGAAAATTATAAAATCTAGAGAAGTGTGGAGGTCATAGTATACCCTTTGTACCAGAACACTGCCACATGAAACGGTGACTAATAAACATGTGTTCTGTTTAAAATATTGGAATGCGTCACTGGTCAATTTCTTATAGAAGACACAACACTATTATACATTTATTTTTCCTATACAGATTAATTTTCGTAAGAGGGACCCCAAAAAATTACTGCTGGGGGCCACGAGATTTTCCGTTATGCCACTGCACTCGAATACCCGAACTTTTGTATTTGCTGGGTCCTTGAAATGCATATATGTATATATGCTTCATATATGTATATACACTTCCAATTAGCGGCGAACACATTTGTCGATAGTCCATGGAGTTGGATATCTAACAACTAAAATGCGCTTAGCATACTCCCCTGTAGTTCAATGCGCATTGCGATGGCATACGCCGTAAATCACGACCATTTTGCAATTCTCAACGTTCAAGTAGTGAGCCATTATAGCTCACGACATGATTGTTGAACAATGTTTAAATCCCCAGCCTCGGTGTTTATCCCACTTACTACCTACGTCACTATCGACATTTACAGATAAATGTGAATCTGATCATTAATATAAAAATTGTAGACGACTTTGGAAATAAGTAAGATATAATAAAAAATGAATTACAGAAGTTACCAGCATGATGATAATCTGAAAGGATATTTTTTGTACAGTGACAGACTCAAAATCAGGCTATACCCTCTTCGAGCCTCAGAGGACGCAACCTTGCATTTAACAGATGCATTTACATAAGATATCATTTCATACTAAGTAAATGATGTTGATTAAATATGCTATTGACATTTTTTCAGTGTCTCCCTTTTCCCAATTTACGTTTCATAACTTCTGAACTCCGCCACCAGTGAGCGTCGAATGTGGTCTAAACTTGTAGAGCATAGTCACTTTTACGTATATGCACACCACGTTTATATTTCTAGCTCTTTTCGTTCGGAAGTTACCTGCGTATATTAGGATTTACTAACCGCAACAGGTTATATATTCGCTATATTTAACCAGTTTCGGGGCCCAAGGGTGTTATATCGTAACTGTGTGTTTGCTGACATTTTCTTCAGACGTTTCTTTTCATGGTTGATCGCCATTTATTGACAATTTTTATATCTGTATGGAACTTGTTATCACGTACTATTTTGTGATGCTGATGGTGCTATAGAAAAATAAACATTTTTATTAAATAAAATAAAATATTATATTAAACAACTACACTTAATCATAATAAGACATACGTTTGATTTACGTTCATATTAAATTTTATCGTACTACTCACGTTAATGGGATTATCCAATTGAGCATAATTTCCGATAATTAACAGAAAATTCAATTCCAATAGCCGAATCCCTATTTTGTGGGCGTGTTCCTAGTTTGCTACATGTGGAAAAATTCCATTGGGATCTCTATATATCCTAAATAGGATCTTCTCAGTAGTTTTATTTATTCGGTATTTATATTTCTTTCTATTTCTAGTATTAATATGTTTTTTCTTATTCTAGGTTTTCTGCTGATAACAAAGCTAAACATAATTCAATGTCTTTCATGAGTTTTGGGGCTGGGCCAAGAAATTGCGTAGGGATGAGGTTCGCCCAGCTGGAAGCAAAACTTGCTTTGGCAAGATTGTTGGAGAAATATGAACTTTTGCCCACCGAAGAAACGGATGCCGTAAGTCTAGTTAAATATACATCTTTAGTACTTTTAGATAGGGAAAAGTGGTTTATGGACCACTGTACTCTTTGTTTATATACAGTAGCCTTACATTTACTGGGCGCACTGGCATAATCAAAGTCGATGTAAATTGAAATCATCCCATATTATATATGAATGAGAATTCAATGATATGAGTGACAGGTACAAGGCACCGACGAATAATACAATAACATTGCATTAAAAACTGAAACAAATATCAATAAATATAAAAAAATGAAGTAAAAAATATATATTTTAAGCATTTACAAAAGACAACGGCAAAATCAAGTAACGCCGTTTTTTCGACCAGTGTCAACTCACTGCGGGCTTAAGGGAGAGACCCCGGGTTCGACTCCTGGGCAGGGACGATCTCCTTTTTCTTCTACACCAAAAAAAGCTCTAGTATGAGCTAAAAGACGTGGGTGTCGAAATGATTGATTGTAATAGATGCGATATCATTAATTAATTACATTATAAATTGGTATTATGTGCTTCCATTTAAGTTAAACGGCCAAATATAATCTGTTGCGCAAAGATCTAGGCCAGGTATGCGGAA
Organism: Dysdera silvatica; assembly: GCA_006491805.2. NCBI lineage: Eukaryota > Metazoa > Arthropoda > Arachnida > Araneae > Dysderidae > Dysdera > Dysdera silvatica. The sequence continues at coordinate 54,529 of QLNU02013895.1, forward strand.
TCTTTCCATGTTGGAAGGCCGCATTTCAGAGATTTCTATTATATACGGGGGTGTATCAGTTCAAAAATGATGGGGACTCGATTGTTTTTTAACAGATCATTTGATTTGGCGTTAAACGGATCAATGTATCTTGCTACCCAATAGGGACTTGAGCTCCTCTTCTACGCCACTGACTAGACACAGTAGTACCTCGATTATCCGTCTCCCGATTTACCGTCTTTCTCGCCTAACCATCGGCGTCAAATTCAAGTTAAACTCCGCTACATTAACATCGAAAATGAAACAACTTTATTAATTTGTATGTTACAAGCAGAAGAAAACATTGAAATTAATGACGTTGGTGAAGGGATGAACATTGACAAACCCGAAGCAGGTTTTGAGTGTCTTAAGTGACGACGAACTCATTCAGCAAGTGTTAAACCCCAGTGATACAAAAGAAAACGATGAAAGTGCACAGAAGGCTGAAGAATCTACAAAACCTATCACCCATGTTAAAGCAGAAGGTGTGATTTTCAAGTGCATTGACTGGTTTGGACAGCAGACTGAAGCAGATGCTACACGGCTATCACTGCTTCGAAGAGCACGGGACATGACAGCCATAAAAGCACGCAGTGTGTTAAAAAATTTTTTCAACCAACAACAATAATTTTAAACACAGATATGTAATGTTTTATATTCGTGTTCCATTAAATGCAAGTTCCCTTGATTCAAATAAATTTCGTTTGTGCCTTCAACAAGTTTCACGAAGTAATTTTCTGAAATATATAATTTTAATAAAAGTATACTACAAAGTTCCCCTTTCTCGCTTTATAGTCATTTCTGTTATCCGTCAAGGCTCTGGTCCCATGTCTGACAAACAATCGAGGTTTTAAAGTAGATAGCATTATTCGAACTTTATTTAACCGAAATGTCAAGGATGGCTAACGGTACTTAATATATTAATAGATACTCGTTCAGTGCTTTCAGTAAAAATTTTCATATCCGTTTCTAATATACTCCAGCCATAAAAGAGAAACCAATACAAATGGTAGATATCGGACGAATAAAAAATATGTTTATCTGTTTATATACAGGGTGTTTGTTAACGGCCTGAATGAAAGCATATAGCGTGATTCCTTGCAAAATTCTAAGCAAAACATGTTAAGCAAAAATGCTGAGAAATTCATAATTATGGAGTTACTAACGTTTGAAAATTATCTAATCTTGTGCTATTTTCATTTGTTAAAGCCTTTCATAGCCCTGTTGAAACGAATTAAAGAAGTCTTGTTTTTGAAAAGGCGTGAAATAAATGTTTTTGGTCTAACAAGACAGCGGTCGCCAACCTTAAAGTTATAACGGGCCTTTACATCCATAATTTTAAATCCTGCTGACCACATTTCGTGAATTTAGTGCAATACAAAAGCGAAAATTGTCATTCAGAATATGAGAATTTCTTAGAATATTATTTTTGTTTTATTATTAATCAAACATTAAAAATGAAAATAATGTCCAGCTTTTTCTGCGGACCACCAAAATTCTCTTGCGGACCACCGGTTAGCGACCGCTGATCAAAGGTACCATTCCTCATTAAAACTGCAAGTAACTTTTATTCATTATTACTTAGTGAATACGTGACGAAAAATTAAAATTATTCACTGAAAATTGCTCCGCAAGGAGTGTTTTTGCGTAATGCAAAATTTCTCAAAACATTGGTTTTGAGAAAAATGAGACTAAAGTTAACCATTTGCACATCTAAATCTGTGACATGACTACACTCAAAAACATTTTTCAATATGATGGCCTCATCGCGTCGGAATAAAAAAACCGTCCTCAGAAAGATTATTTGCTTTATTTTTCAGCATGCACATAAAACAAAAAATCCATATTTTCCCACTATATTTACTGCTTTTTCAAGTATAACTCCTCTTAAAATATTCAATTTAGGACTCGTCAAATTCTATTGTACATATGCTGATAAGAACATCTTCCCAACCAGCTGACTGCGTCATACTTTGATGATGTTACGGTTCTGGAGCACTTGTATCTACGCATATGCTGACATAGTAAATTCATGGGGAGGGGGGGGTGGCGTTACAGAGCTACAACTGAAGACGTTTGTACACAAAATTTCGTTGCAGTGGGAATTATAAGCTCCATCAACACCACCCTAGTTTCGCTAATGCGTCTGTAAACAGTTTCCAAAAATGAAGTTGATAAAATGAAAAGTTAGGTCAACAATAACTGGCGTCCACTTTGTAAATACACTTAGCAGTGGCGTAGGCAGAAAGTTCATAAGGGGGGGTTATAGGCTTAATGGGAGGGATTCAGAGCTATAACAGGATACTTCACTGCGATGGGGTTATAACCCCAACCCCTTCCACCCGACTACGCCTTTAACTCTTAGCGTTGCAATATCAAAAATAAGACGAAATTATTGAAAATGATTTTAGTTTTTGTAGGTTCATCTTGAGTCCAACTTCTTTACTTCTAGTTGAGAGCTCCTGTACCATGTCTTGGAGTTCTGATGGGTTCGTTGAAAAAATAACAATGTCATCAGCAAACCGCAAATGATTTAAATATTCACCATTTATTTTTATTCCCCTGTTATTCCAATTTATTTGCTGAAAAATCATCTGTAAAGCTGAAGTAAAAAGTTTTGGAGAAATGGTATCTCCCTGCCTCACACCTTTACCAATTTTAATAGTTTTGGTATCTTTATGTAACCGAAATTTTGCACTTGCATTTTTATACACACATTTCACCATGTCAATGTACACATCCTCGATGTCTGCTGATCTTAAAGAGTTGATGACTGCTGATGTTTTAATAGAGTCAAAGGCCTTCTCATAGTCAATAAATGCCACACACAATGGAAGTTCATATTCATGTGTTCTTTCAATTAATTCTCTTAATACTTGAATATGGTCCACTGTACTGAATCCACTTCGAAATCCAGCTTGTTCTCTTGGTTGAGCTGCATCTAATTTTTTCTGCAGGCGATGTGTTAGCACTTTTGTGAAGATTTTATAAATAGCAGGTAACAAGCTAATTGGTCGGTAATTTTTTAAATCCTCTTTATCACCTTTTTTATGCAAAAGAATTACTGTTGCAGAATCCCATTGGTTTGGTATGTTACCACTGTTAAGACATTTGGTAAAAAATTTTGCAAGTATGTCTTCTACATGTTCTCCAGCTTCTTTTAAGATATCTAATGTAATGCCATCATCGCCAGGGGATCTTCCTTTCTTCATACTTTTTATTGCAAATGCTACTTCTTCTTTTAAGATTTTAGGAGCTGTTCCTTCGACTATCTCAGAGTCTTCGTTTAATCCACTGTTTCCTTCATATAGTTTTCTGTAGAATTCTTCAACTCTTCTAAGTATTTCTTCCCTATTTCTTGTTACGGTGCCATCCTCTCCTTTTAATGCAATGATGTGTTTCTTCCCAACAGATAAACTTCCTTTAACAACCCTAAGGCTCTTGTTATTTTCAATGGCTTTCCTTACTAGCTCACAGTTGAATTTTCTTATGTCTTCTTTCATGCTTTTGCGCAGAGTTTTACAAAGTTCTATGTACTCAATCCTGGAACTGGTATTTCGATTGTCCACCTTCATATCTCTTCGCCTTTTCATGAGCTGTTTCGTCTTCTCAGATAATTTGCTATTGTGCTTTTTACAGGTTACACCACCAATTTCCCCAGCAGTTTCAACTATTGTCTTAACAATGTTTTCATTTGCTTCTGAGATATCACTTTCATCAATAAGTCCTTCCAGTGCAGAAAAGCGATTTTTTAATTCCAACTTGAATGCCTCGGTATTTGCTTTCAGTTTCATTAAATCCACCCTCTTACTTACTTGTTTCCTAATGAGCTTCTGTCGTTCTAATTTAGTATTTAAGTGCACTTTACATCTCACCATTCGATGATCACTTCCAGTATTAAATCTGTTCAGTACACTGCAATCTTCAATAATTGATTTCTTGTTTGCCAGGATATAGTCAATTTCACTAGTTCCCCCATTTGGGTGTTTCCATGTCCATTTTCTTTGCGGTTTCTTCTTAAAAAATGAATTCATGATGCTAAGGTTTTCAGCTTCTGCAAATTCGATGAGTTGATCGCCACGTTCATTCCTTTCCCCATATCCGTATTTACCAACCGATGTCTCTCCTTGTTCCTGTTGTCCAATTCTTGCATTGAAATCCCCCATGATGAGCTTGATATGTTGTTTCCCTTTGGTGTGTAACTCTTTGATTTCTTCATAAAATTCTTCAACCTCTTCGTCGGTATGGCTTGATGTTGGTGCATATACCTGTACTATTTGAAGTTGGTATCGCTGGGTTAGTTGAACAACGAGCCTCGCTGCTCGATCTGATGTACTTTCAACTTCCAGAAGACAGTCTTTAATTCTTTTGTTGATTAAGAAGCCAACACCACTTGTTCTTCCAGTTTCCGTTCCTCTATAGTAAAACAAATGTCCGCTTTTCAGTTCCACCAACTCTTCACCTTTTCTTCTAACTTCACTGAGTCCTACAATGTCCCATTTGATCTTGTCAAGTTCTTCTTCCAATTCCTGAAGTTTTGCTTCAGAAGCAAGGGATCGTCCATTATACGTTGCCAAGGTCAATAACAAACGGCAGCCTGGGCCATTCCAGTGATTCTTAGCACCCCCTGCTTTCATGCCACGCTGACCGCTGCCTTGATCAGGAGCACTCCAGCACCTGGAGACTAGGGGCCATGGTTTTTGGTGTATTAGCATATTGGAGGAATTAGCCATCATTTCACCACGCTGGCTAGACGGGTTGGTGAATTAGCCCTCCCCTTCCGCCTTTCCATCCGTGCAGCAAATATTAATTTGCCTCTTGGATAGAAAGCCCGGCCCGCACCACTTGAAGGCGGGGTAGGACACTAGGTTACTGGCCCGGCCGGTTCCACACATCGTCACATACTTTCAGCGTGTGGGTCTCCTTCAAGTTTGATACCAGCAGCCGTTTTGCAGGCCATATATATATTCTTAGAGGCGGATTTAGAAAATATTTTTGGGTAGGTACGCAAAACTAATATAGACCTAAAGAAAAATATCAATAAAGGCTGATCCAGTAGGAGAGGGGGCGCACCCCTCGCGCCGCCTTTGTTCAGTCCTAATATTGCTGATACAGTAGTGCGGCTGGCCTGCAAGAATAAGCAAAATTGGCCCTTGGACTGAAACCCCTGGAGCAGAGAGTAGAGCGTTTTCCGTAACTCGTTTGTTGCGCACGAAAATCGAGTTATGGAAGACTCTCTATCCTCTACTGCAATGAAACAACCCGTCTATAACGTCAGCTCCCTTGAACGTGGCCGCAAATTTTACGCGAACGAAATATGCATGCAAATTTATTATCCTTCTTCAACTCGTCTGAAATTTTACGCGTTGAATTCTGAAAATGCAGGTCTGGAAAGTGTATTGATATGGGCCTCTATTTCCAACGACAAAAAACTTTGGCATGTTTACGTGCAACAAAACCTTCGCATATATTTTATTGCGCAGCGCATGACCTGTCATTAACTCTGCATATGTTTGACATTTATGCAAATAAATATGTCTCGCACACCTAATTCAAATGGACGGTCCGAAAACAACGTGAGTACCATGTGTGTTTCTTTCCAGACTTGGTTCTTTATGCTTGAGAAATTTGCCACGCAAATTAATAGACTTCTTTACATTTTCATGGTATTTTGTTGCTTCAATAATAGGTAACCTATTATTTATTGATTTGAATGAAAATTTCTTTTATACCATTGGCAATTGCTAGACGATACAACTGAAAGGCCATTTTAAGTACCGTATCATATTTTCTGAAAATAAAATTTAAAATATATAAAATTCATTCATTCAAATATTTTTTCCACCTTATAAGAAGTATAAGTGATCATGTACTATAACTAGCTATATAATTAGTCAGTAATTCATAAAACGTTCTAATTCATACATAAAAATAATATCTTTTTGTTTCAGGAACCGATCAATTTAAAAGTTAGCGTTGCCACTATATCACCGGCTAGAGGAATTAATTTAAGGGTTAAGCCCATATAATTTCAAGTGACATGCATAAGAAGAGACTTGCCGAAACATTATGTTGTTCATATGTTTTTCATTCACATACTGCCTGAATTTTGTAAATTTTTATGGCATTCATTTGTTTTTCATAATTTTGTAGTGATCAATAGGTATTCACATAAAACAATAATCATATAAATATGTACGAGTCCGTAAACTGTGTAATATTTAGTGATTTATTTGCTTCACCCATATTTTTAGATGCAAAAAGTATTGTTTCTATTTCGCAAAATAAAGATTTAAAAAAAATCTCATATTCTTTATTGTTGATGACTTTATAAAATTTTGAAAGTACTGATTTTTCTTTAAATGACTTTTCTAAAATAGTATATATATATATATATATATGTATATATATATATACGACAAGTACGAAACCCCAAAGCCAGCAGAAATAGAGACCTTCTGGAAGACACTATGGTCCAATGAAGTACAGCACAAAAGCGCCCCCTGGATTCAGCAAGAAATGGAGGCTACGAGAGGAATAGAGGAGATGGAGTATACGGGCATCACGATAGAGGAACTCCAGCAGGTAATCCAACGTACGCACAACTGGAAAGCCCCGGGTATTGACGGCATACACAACTTCTGGTACAAGAAATTTACCAGCGCCCATGGCCCATTAGCCAAGGAACTTACGGCGATAATTGAAGACCCCAGCAAAATGCCTGAATTCCTCTGCAAGGGAATAACTTACCTCCTACCGAAGGACCAGGATACCAGTAACCCAGCGAAATACCGACCCATTACGTGCCTGAACACCCTGTACAAGATACTCACGGGGTGCATCTCTGAAAAAATAAGCCGGCACAGCGAAAGCAACAACTTAATGGCGGAAGAACAAAAGGGATGCCAGAAAGGGACTCTGGGATGTAAAGAGCAGCTTACCATCGACTCAGTTATCCTGGAACAAGCAAGAAAACAAAAGCGAAAACTCAACACCGCATACATAGACTACAAGAAGGCTTTCGACTCTGTTCCGCACTCGTGGCTCCTTGAAATACTCAGCATATACAAAGTGCATCCCTCAATCATCCGATTCCTACAGAGCAGCATGAAACAATGGAGAACCCGGTTACAGCTAAACACGCCAGACAGTAAAATAGAAACGGCCGAGATCCCCATCCGCCGCGGAATCTTTCAAGGAGACGCACTAAGCCCCCAGTGGTTCTGCTTGGCGTTAAACCCCTTGTCAAGGATGCTGAACACAAGTAAATACGGATACATGCTGAAGAAAGACAAGAGAAACCTACATAAAGTCTCCCACCTCATGTACGTAGATGACATCAAGCTATACGCGCCAACAATCACCCAACTCCGACAACTCATCAGTATAACAGAGACATTCTCCAAGGACATAGGAATGGAATTCGGCCTCGATAAGTGCAAAATACAGAAGAATAGCAAAGAAGATTTACCAGGCATCGAACTCGAAGACGGGAGACTACTGAAGACCTTGGACGAGGGCGAAACCTACAAATACCTAGGGATAATGCAAGCATTCCAAGAAAGACTTAAAAGCATTGTGAAGACGAAACTGAGCGGGAAGAACACCACGCAAGCAATTAACGCATATGCGGTACCAGTGCTCACCTACTCCTTCGGGATCATCAAATGGACCAACACTGAACTAGAACAACTCCAGCGGAAAATGAGAACCATCCAGAGAAGAGCCGGACAACTACACCCTGCAACGGCAATTGAACGGCAAACACTACCCCGGGAAGAAGGAGGACGCGGACAAGCGGACCTCAAAGACTTACATGACAAGCAGATCCAGAGCATGAGGCAATACTTCCAGTTGAAGAGTCCCCGATCGCCACTCATCCAAGCCATAATACAAGCAGATGCAAATTACACGCCACTAAACCTGTGTAGTACCGAAGAGCGTGTCCTGGAAACAGCCAATGAACAGAAACTAAGAACTTGGGCCGGAAAACCATTACATGGCAGGCACTACAATGACCTACAGCAACCACACGTTGACAAGAAGGCATCAAATTCTTGGCTGGCCAAAGGCACTCTCCAGCCAGAGACAGAAGGATTCATGCTAGCCATCCAAGACCAAGTGATGGCAGGATGCAAGATCCTTGCGCAGTCAGACTACAAACATAGACACGATCAAGTAGCGAAAATAGTCCACCAGAAATTGGCAGCGAATGCTGGTTTTCTGACAGAAAAATGCCCGTACTACAAATATGAGCCAGAGACCGTGCATGAGAACGAAACACACAAGCTTTACTGGGACAGAGCAATCATAACAGGCAAGGCAGTCCCACATAACCGTCCTGATATAACCCTCGTCGATAAATCGAATAAGACCACGTACTTAATCGACATAGCAGTACCCAACACCAATAACATACAGACAAACTACACAACGAAAATCACCCAGTACCAAGATCTCAGACATGAAGTACGAGATATATGGGGTATGGAAAAGATCCTCATCATCCCGTTGGTCATCTCAGCAACAGGGATAGTACCAAAAACACTTGCCACGAATTTGGAGACACTCAACATGGACCCAAACACCTACATTGAAATACAAAAAGCCACAATCCTAAACACGTGTCACATTGTCAGGAAGTTTCTAGACATGGCACATTAAGAAGTGATGTAAAAAGAGGCTTGGGAACATGGCGCTCTGCCCGTCCCAAAGCCTGTTTCCGCCAAGAATGGGCGAGGAAAACTTTATATATATATATAACTATATATACCATAATATAAGTATATATAACTATATATATATACCATAATATAACTATATATATATATATATATATATATAACCTGTAAAAAGCACAATAGCAAATTATCTGAGAAGACGAAACAGCTCATGAAAAGGCGAAGAGATATGAAGGTGGACAATCAAAATACCAGTTCCAGGATTGAGTACATAGAACTTTGTAAAACTCTGCGCAAAAGCATGAAAGAAGACATAAGAAAATTCAACTGTGAGCTAGTAAAGGAAGCCATTGAAAATAACAAGAGCCTTAGGGTTGTTAAAGGAAGTTTATCTGTTGGGAAGAAACACATCATTGCATTAAAAGGAGAGGATGGCACCGTAACAAGAAATAGGGAAGAAATACTTAGAAGAGTTGAAGAATTCTACAAAAAACTATATGAAAGTAACAGTGGATTAAACGAAGACGCCGCAATAGTCGAAGGAACAGCTCCTAAAATCTTAAAAGAAGAAGTTTCATTTGCAATAAAAAATATGAAGAAAGGAAGAGCCCCTGGTGATGATGGTATTACATTAGATATCCTAAAAGAAGCTGGAGAATATGTAGAAGACATACTTGCAAAATTCTTTACCAAATGTCTTAACAGCGGTAACATACCAAACCAATGGGATTCTGCAACAGTAATTCTTTTGCATAAAAAAGGTGATAAAGAGGATTTGAAAAATTACCGACCAATTAGCTTGTTACCTGCTATTTATAAAATCTTCACAAAAGTTCTAACACATCGCCTGCAGAAAAAATTAGATGCAGCTCAACCAAGAGAACAAGCTGGATTTCGAAGTGGATTCAGTACAGTGGACCATATTCAAGTATTAAGAGAATTAATTGAAAGAACACATGAATATGAACTTCCATTGTGTGTTGCATTTATTGACTATGAGAAGGCCTTTGACTCTATTAAAACATCAGCAGTCATCAACTCTTTAAGATCAACAGACATTGAAAATGTGTACATTGACATGGTGAAACGTGTGTATAAAAATGCAAGTGCAAAATTTCGGTAACATAAAGATACCAAAACTATTAAAATTGGTAAAGGTGTGAGGCAGGGAGATACCATTTCTCCAAAACTTTTTACTTCAGCTTTACAGTTGATTTTTCATCAAATAAATTGGAATAACAGGGGAATAAAAATAAATGGTGAATATATAAATCATTTGAGGTTTGCTGATGGCATTGTTATTTTTTCAACGAAACCATCAGAACTACAAGACATGGTACAGAAGCTCTCAGCTAGAAGTAAAGAAGTTGGACTCAAGATGAACCTACAAAAAACTAAGATCATGTTCAATAATTTTGTAGATTAAACAAAAATATAAGTTGACAACACTGAGCTAGAAATTGCTGATTCATATATTTACCTTGGCCAGCTGATTTCAATGGATGGCAACATTATGAAAGAACTCAACAGACGTATTAAACTTGGTTGGAGTGCATTTGGAAGAAACAGTTTTATCCTGAAAGGGAAATTGCCTTTATGTCTAAAAAGAAAGGTCTTCAACCAGTGTGTATTGCCAGTCCTCTCTTATGGATCAGAGACATGGAGTCTAACAGTTGGAGCAATACGAAAGTTACAGACAACGCAAAGGAGCATGGAGAGGTGCATGCTTGGAATAACTAGGAGAGATCGAAAAAGTAACACTTGGGTGAGAGAGCAAACTAGAGTAGAGGACATCATTGTTAAAGTAAAAGGACTGAAATGGCGATGGGCTGGGCATATCGCAAGAACTGATCAACGATGGACAACAGAAATTCTGAACTGGATTCCAAGAGACCACCGAAGACCTAGAAAACGTCCTCAAACTAGATGGGTGGATGAAATAAGAAAAGAGGTTGGGGTGACGTGGAAACGAATGGCCCAGGATAGACTTGTGTGGAAAGCATTTGGAGAGACCTTCATCCAGCAGTGGATAGATAATGGTTGAATATGATGATGATGATATATATATATATATATATATATATATATATAAAGCATGCAAAAGGGTTGCTGGTATCTAACTGGAAGGAGACCCACACGCTGAACGTATGTGACGATGTGTGGAACCGGCCGGGCCAGTAACCTAGTATCCTACCCCGCCTTCAAGTGGTGCAGGCTGGGCTTTTTATTTATATGGCAAATTAATATTTGCTACACGGATAGAAAGGCGGAAGAGGAGGGCTAATTCACCAACCCATTTAGCCAGCGTGGTGAAATTATGGCTAATTCCTGCATTATGTTGACACGCTAGAAACCATGGCCCCTAGTCTCTAGGTGCTGGAGTGCTCCTGATCAAGGCAGCGGTCAGTGTGGCATGAAAGCAGGGGGTGCTAAGAATCACTGGAATGGTCCAGGCTGCCGATTGTTATTAACCTTGGCTACGTTTAATGGACGATCCCTTGCTTCTGAAGCAAAACTTCAAGAATTGGAAGAAGAACTTGACAAGATCAAATGGGACATTGTAGGACTCAGTGAAGTTAGAAGAAAAGGTGAAGAGTTGGTGGAACTTAAAAGTGGACATTTGTTTTATTATAGAGGAACGGAAACTGGAAGAACAAGTGGTGTTGGCTTCTTAATCAACAAAAGAATTAAAGACTACCTTCTTGAAGTCGAAAGCACGTCAGATCGAGCAGCGAGGCTCGTTGTTCAACTAACCCAGCGATACCAACTTCAGATAGTACAAGCATATGCACCAACATCAAGCCATACCGACGAGGAGGTTGAAGAATTCTATGAAGAAATCAAACAGCTACATACCAAGGGGAAACAACACATCAAGCTCATCATGGGAGATTTTAATGCAAGAATTGGACAACAGGAACAAGGAGAGACATCGGTTGGTAAATACGGATACGGGGAAAGGAATGAACGTGGCGATCAACTCATAGAATTTGCCGAAGCTGAAAATCTTAGCATCATGAATTCATTTTTTAAGAAGAAACTACAAAGAAAATGGACATGGAAACACCCCAATGGAGGAACCAGCGAAATTGACTATATACTGGCAAACAAGAAATCAATTATTGAAGATTGCAGCGTACTGAACAGATTTAATACTGGAAGTGATCATCGAATGGTGAGATGTAAAATGCACTTAAATACTAAACTAGAAAGGCAGAAGCTCATTAGGAAACAAGTATGTAAGAGGGTGGATTTAAAGAAATTAAAAGAAAATACCGAGGCATTCAAGTTGGAATTAAAAAATCGCTTTTCTGCACTGGAAGGACTTATTGAAGAAGTTGACATCTCAGAAGCAAATGAAAACATTGTTAAGACAATAATTGAAACTGCTGGGGAAATTGGTGGTGTAATATGTAAAAAGCAGAATAGCAAATTATCTGAGAAGACGAAACAGCTCATGAAAAGGCGAAGAGATATGAAGGTGGACAATCGAAATACCAGTTCCAGGATTGAGTACATAGAACTTTGTAAAACTCTGCGCAAAAGCATGAAAGAAGACATAAGAAAATTCAACTGTGAGTTAGTAAGGAAAGCCATGGAAAATAACAAGAGCCTTAGGGCTGGTGGAAAGGAAAAGTTTATCTTGGGTATTGAAAACACATCATTGCATTAAAAGCCCCCATGCATTTAATCCCCTGGAGATGATGGTATTACATGAGCTATCCTAAAAGAAGCTGGAGATTATGTAGAAGACATACTTGTAAAATTCTTTACCAAATGTCTTAACAGCGGTAACATACCAAACCAATGGGATTCTGCACCAGTAATTCTTTTGCATAAAAAAGGTTATAAAGAAAATTTGGGACCAATTAGCCTGTTACCTTCTATTTATAAAATCTTCATCAACTAACTCTTTAAGATCAACAGACATTGAGGATGTGTACATTGGCATGGTGAAACGTGTATATAAAAATGAATTAAACTTTGCTGGAGTGCATTTGGAAGAAACAGTTTTATCCTGAATGGGAAATTGACTTTATGTCTAAAAAGAAAAGCTTTCAACCAGTGTGTATTGCCAGTCCTTCTTATCGATCAGAGATATAGAATCTAACAATTGAAGTAATGCGGAAGTTACAGGCAACCCAAAGGAGTATGGAGAGGTGTCTGCTTGGAATAACTATGAGAGATCGAAAAAGGAACACTTGGTTGAGAGAGCAAACTAGAGTAGAGGACATCATTGTTAAAGTAAAAGGGCTGAAATGGCGATGGGCTGGGCATATTGCAAGAAGAACTGATCAACGATGGACAACAGAAATTCTGAACTGGATTCCAAGAGACCACCGAAGACCTAGAAAACGTCCTCAAACTAGATGGGTGGATGAAATAAGAAAACAGACTGGGGTGACATGGAAACGAATGGCCCAGGATAGACTTGTGTGGAAAACATTTGGAGAGACCTTCATCCAGCAGTGGATAGATAATGGTTGAATATTAGCGATTATGAGGAGAGAGCATATATACATATATGTTACCTTATGAGGAGGCGAAGGAAGAACTATTCCATAACAAAATATTTCTTCAAGGACCGTAATGGATTTCTATGATACATGTTTGCAGAAAATGGCAGCACTTTGACACCGACGATTAATTTAAAATTGCACGTTATTTTCCACCTACTTACCAATTAGTTATGAACATGCAGAAATTGCGTTCTTAGTTTCTGTTTCTCTGTCATCCAACATCACAGTTTAAAATGGCCCCTTCAACTTAACTACTACAGTTCTTTTACTTTTTCATTATCGTGGACACTAAATAAAGTACGCATAAGGAAATTAGTGACATTACAGAACTACAACTACATATATTCATTTGTATATATATATACAAAATTATATCGCAATGAGGTTACGATCTCAATGAACACCCCTTACGTACGCCAGTGCATAAACATTACCCTCTCCATTATCAATGATATTTTACTTTCTACAATCGTTGATCTTTTCGATTTAAACCCTACGTCTAACATTCCCTATTTTCGCACGTCTCTTACTTTTCACTATCACACAATACTCTCTGCATTAAAATGTATTTTTTCTTTTTTATTTTAAATGGATTTAGCATATTTTTTGCATATGATTAGAGTAGCTCCCAAATGATGTGTTTTTTGTTTAATCAGTGTATTTTAATTGACTATTCTTGCATACAAAAGTTAAGCACTGGTAAAATAGCAAGTCAGATAACAAGTTTTTGAACGCGTTGTCAAAAGTCTTTTATCAGAAAGTAAGACAGTGAAAAAAATTGTTGCTGGGGTACGTTCGAAAGCATGATCTATTTTATCAACTTTGTTATCACTATTCATCCTCTTGTTTGTAGATTTCTGCCCTTGTACTTTAAACGCTATTTAAATTAGCTATTTCTCAAAAACACCACATGCTTTTTAAACGCAATAAATATATCACTAACAATATACAGAATATACAATAATTGAAGTCTATATAAATAACGGCA
>QLNU02013896.1:0-36322 GCA_006491805.2 Dysdera silvatica
ATACATAAACTTTGGTTTATTAATCTCGTATTTTTGCCATCGTCCTTATCGCACGGATAAAGGTTCCAAAAAAATCTAGACATTTAAATCTGTTATTAAAATAATAATGCAGATTACGAGTTATTGCTGACTTAGTAGCGTTCATAAGTGGGGTGATATCAGTCACCTATATAGTGTCCCTATGCATAAACGACTTACAAAGTATCATTTTTAGCTTACCGTAAATACTGCCGGACACCAATATGGTAAAGTCGTGGGATTAGGAAAAAAGACATTGTCAATAAGAATGAAGAAATAACAAACAGATATTTCGACACTGGCATAAGGTTTAAAATCACGACGTTTCAGGAACCAACTGCTCTCTTTGTCAAGTGAAGGTGGACTGAAGTGTTAGTGAAAGTCCTAAGTTTATATACCATCATGTTGGGAATCCCCATCTTTTTTTAAACCTTACGCCAGTGTCGAAATAACTGTTTGTTATTGAATCTCCTGGTGAAACTGTCTATTGTTTCGTTAAGAACGAAGAAATATTCGCTAGTACAATTGCGCGGGAATAAATCACCATACTATAATATATATCTTACAATAAACGAAATCTTACCTGTTGAGCAAAAAAAGGGAAAAATTTCTTTGTATTTTCTGCCATTATTATGTTTATAAAACAAGCATTTATCCACAAAAGGTATACTAGAGAAATTCAAATCGAAGTTTAAATTTGTAAGGAGATATAGCACGAAAAACAAGTTGCTTCTGCCAAGAGTTGGATATACACTCTATAACAAAAAAATCGACGCACCAAGAAGGAGTTGTCCGACTGTAATGAAATTTCGTATGCAAAGACATTTTGACCGAACATGCAAATGATTAAAATTTGGTGTCCAATGAATGAATAGCGGGAACTCCAGCGCATCGGAACTGCGCATTCAGCAGGTGTATATAAGGAGCGATTCTCAATATGTGGTCAAAATTTCTGTTGCATTTTGACTGCGGATATCTTACGTCGACTGTAACAATGCCTCGCCAAAGGATTCGTGCTCATTACGAGCATATGTCAGAGTTTGAAAGAGGTCGTGCTATCGGATTGAAAGAGGCTGGTTGGACGAATCGAAGAATCGCTGGACATGTGGGTCGAAGCGATGCGGCGATTGGACGGTGCTGGCAAGAGTGGGTCAACAACGGCAGATGTCAGCGTCGGGACGGCAGCGGTCGACCTAGGGCCACAACAGAACGGGAAGACAGAGCGATTGTCAGAGCAGCTGTCACAGCACCGGATTCGTCGTTATCAACTATCCAACGTGTGGCCCGCACACATGTGTCCAACATGACCCTCTGCAGATGACTGAGAGAGCGGAATTTACGCTCGCGCCGACCGTTACGCCGCTTACCTCTCACGCCTTTACACCGTCAAGTCCGATTACAGTGGTGCCGGGCTCGATCAACTTGGAACTGCGCTGGGGACGTCTTTCTCTACAGAGCCGGTTGTGTTACCGTTCCTTTTGCGACACTCCGGACTTACGTTTCAACAAGACAATGCCCGGCCGCACACGGCACGTGTTGCTATGAATTGTCTTCAAGCTTGCCCAACACTTCCTTGGCAAGCTAGGTCTCCTGATCTCTCTCCCATAGAGCACATTTGGGACACCATTGGAAGGCGATTGCAACCATCCAGGAATGTTGACGATTTAGCCCGACAGTCGGGGACAATTTGGCAAGAAATTCCGCAGGACACCATCCGGGATCTTTATCAGTCTATGCCACGCCGGGTGACAGCTTGCATCCAGGCCAGAGGTGGACCAACGCCTTATTGACTTCCTCCCTTTGTAACGGTCAAACTCTGCAATAAATCATTCAATTGTTCTGAAATGTTAATGATTTCGTTTTCTATGCATGTTCTTTACGTCCACCAATTTTTATCGCAATCGGACAACTCCTCCTTGATGCGTCGATTTGTTTGTTATAGAGTGAACTTCGTTATTTTTACTTTGAAAAGATAGATAAAATAATGAAATGTGCGGACTTCTTCTTTGTTTACAGAAAAATATTTTTAGAGGGAATATAAACGGTTTTGAGTTAAGTATGTGATTTTCAACCAATCCAATGATGTGGATCGCAACACAATATGCCACATTCTAATTGCAGCAATAACTAAAACTCAGAGTGAATGTAAAAAGCATGCATCACGCTCAAAACATTCAGAGTAAATCAGAAATTTTAAATAGACTGTAAAAAACGGAAAAACGTAAAGAAAACATCAGACCCAAATTTGCAGGATATCAGCGTGAGAGCGTGTTGAGAACACAAGAAAGGGAACTATTTTGCTAAAATTTGTATATTTCAGTGGGAACAGTTTTTTCAGTTTTAACTTGACGATGCAGAACGAATGGATAGCACTAAATATTTTCCGTTTAAGTAACTGTAAGTATTGAATAATAATTTAATTTTTCAAATATGAGGCAGAAAGAAAAGATAACATTGGAATGCAATATTTTTTCAACGTAAATATTCTGAAATGGGAAAAAAAAAGCTGTAACTTTTGCTTTCGATCCAAAAGAAATATATCGAACTCTTCGAAATAACAATAAAACACAATACAGTGGAATTGTTTCTATCGCCAGGTATAAAATAGTTGGACGTAGAAAAATTGTCCGCGTTTTCAATAAATTCCGCGCCAAAAAATGAGACGTATTCGGAATTTAGATGCTTTCGGTTTTTCGCAATTCGCGCTAAAACTTTTGCTCCCCTTACCTCACTTTTCAACATAAATCACATTGGATCGACTTCAATTTAGGGTCCTTCCCCTCGAGTTATTCTCTTTTGAAACGAATGTCCGCTGGGTATTCTTTATCGTCATAAATGCATAATTGAAAAGCGTTTTGTTTGAAATTGGTCATTAATTTTACAACCCCGAGTAATCAATTTCGCAATAAATGTAATTATTCTCTTCTTTTATTTCGTCACTTTCTTTTCTCTAGTCTTGATTACTTTCTGTGAACTACGAGAACAAATTGGATGATGGACTGAATTGAAAATTTACAAAATGATGATTGCGTAATTTAAAAAAAATTAAGTTATTTACTTGCGTATATTCAAATCGCGAATTCTGTGAGTTTCCTAGAAGCTAGTTATTGGTCAACGATAAATTAGGACTTAAGATGTGTTACAAGGACGCGGTCGCAAGATTAGGCAATATTAGGAGAAAATAGTGGAAGTGTAGAGACGGAAATATACCATATATTTTAAATATATGATCAAATATTGTTTCACCAAATCAATACATATATATATTTACGTTTTACTATTATGGTGCTAAGCTCTTATTATATGATCCTATCATTTATATGAAATTAATAAAAATATTGCTTTCAGTGATATTGTGATATCAGATAATAAGATTAACATATATAGTATATCACCTGTCCGTAAGGAAAGTGACACGACTCGAAAGATGTAGATTTTATAAAAGAGGCAAAGCAAAATTTCGCTATTTAGTAGTGACCTATGATAAACACAATTATTACACATGAGATTATCCAAAATCGATTCTTGAAAAATCATTTATGACATTTCGTCTTCTTAACTTTTAACACGTATCAAATAGAGTGGGTATATGGTCCAGAAAAGGAAACTTTCTAATTAATATATCAATTTTGTTTTGGAAGTGCAATATACAAGGTTATTCATAAATTACCTTCACAACATGAAATCAAACGTAATCTATACTAAAACGGTTTTCTGCATTAGATTCTCTTCTGAAACATTTTCTGCTTATCCGTGTATTTACAGGTTATGTACGTGTCGCAGAAATTTGTAGTGAAAATGACGATTCAGCAGAAGAAAACAGAATGTCTTAACATGCTTGGAAATTTCACAAACTTCAGGAACACACAAATTACCCTGCTATAATTTTCTAGCAAGTCGGAATTTCGAATACGTCACGTTGAATTTTGCCGGTTACGACTTTCTTGCTTAGGAATCTCCAATACGATAAATTGGGCGACATCAACCCATCCCCTGGACAACACGATCACTGGGTATGGCCCATTTTCCATTTGAGTTATATCAAGTAAATCTCGCATTTAACATCGTCATGGTTGATATTAAGGAAATACATGCTTGAACTACGAAGACCTGTGGACAGCAAAATGTTTGCACGTGCTTAGATAGAAATTGATCGTAGTCTTGATATGAAATACCATGTTGAAAATTATTAATGTCCGAACAAAAATTTTCAGAAATGGTAAATAAATTAAGGGAAAGGGCCTTACTCTATCTTTATATTATATCATCATCATCAACAAATATTTTCAATCCACTGCAGGATAGAGGTCTCTTTTTCACCACACATACATATAGTACGGTGTAAGAAATACAGAAGAAGCGGCCTTAAGCTTACTGCGTTGGTCAGAGGAGATGGCAAACTGGACCTACAGTTTGACGAAGAATCCGAACGTCAGTCACCACAGCCGAAGTCAGGCGCTAAAGCGGGACTCGTTACTTCACCCTCCCACGGATTGACCGCTATTGGGGTTGCTTCGAAGCGGCGCTCCGACCAGTGACAGATTATTTGCCAGTGAACGGCTGTGTGGTTATATGCTTACATATATATATATGCCAATCCTCTCTTATGGATCAGAGACACGGAGTCTAAAAATTGCAGCAATACGATAGTTACATACAACCCAAAGGAGTATGGAGAGGTGTATGCTTGGAATAACTAGGAGAGATCGAAAAAGAAACACTTGGGTGAGAGAGCAAACTAGAGTAGAGGACATCATTGTTAAAGTAAAAAGACTGAAATGGCGATGGGCTGGGCATATCGCAAGAAGAACTGATCAACGATGGACAACGCAAATTCTCAACTGGATTCCAAGAGACCACCGAAGACCTAGAAAACGTCCTCAAACTAGATGGGTGGATGAAATAAGAAAAGAGGTTGGGGTGACGTGGAAACGAATGGCCCAGGATAGACTTGTGTGGAAAGCATTTGGAGAGACCTTCATCCAGCAGTGGATAGATAATGGTTGAATATGATGATGATAATATATATATATATATATATATATATATATATATATATATATATATATATATATGGCCTGCAAAAGGGTTGCTGGTATCTAACTGGAAGGAGACCCACACGCTGAACGTATGTGACGATGTGTGGAACCGGCCAGGCCAGTAACCTAGTGTCCTACCCCGCCTTCAAGTGGTGCAGGCTGAGCTTTCTATTTATGTGGCAAATTAATATTTGCTACACGGATAGAAAGGCGGAAGGGGAGGGCTAATTCACCAACCCGTCTAGCCAGCGTGGTGAAATTATGGCTAATTCCTCCATTATGTTGACACACCAGAAACCATGGCCCCTAGTCTCCAGGTGCTGGAGTGCTCCTGATCAAGGCAGCGGTCAGTGTGGCATGAAAGCAGGGGGTGCTAAGAATCACTGGAATGGCCCAGGCTGCCGTTTGTTATTGACCTTGGCAACGTATAATGGACGATCCCTTGCTTCTGAAGCAAAACTTCAGGAATTGGAAGAAGAACTTGACAAGATCAAATGGGACATTGTAGGACTCAGTGAAGTTAGAAGAAAAGGTGAAGAGTTGGTGGAACTGAAAAGCGGACATTTGTTTTACTATAGAGGAACGGAAACTGGAAGAACAAGTGGTGTTGGCTTCTTAATCAACAAAAGAATTAAAGACTGTCTTCTGGAAGTTGAAAGTACATCAGATCGAGCAGCGAGGCTTGTTGTTCAACTAACCCAGCGATACCAACTTCAAATAGTACAGGTATATGCACCAACATCAAGCCATACCGACGAAGAGGTTGAAGAATTTTATGAAGAAATCAAAGAGTTACACACCAAAGGGAAACAACATATCAAGCTCATCATGGGGGATTTCAATGCAAGAATTGGACAACAGGAACAAGGAGAGACATCGGTTGGTAAATACGGATATGGGGAAAGGAATGAACGTGGCGATCAACTCATCGAATTTGCAGAAGCTGAAAACCTTAGCATCATGAATTCATTTTTTAAGAAGAAACCGCAAAGAAAATGGACATGGAAACACCCAAATGGGGGAACTAGTGAAATTGACTATATCCTGGCAAACAAGAAATCAATTATTGAAGATTGCAGTGTACTGAACAGATTTAATACTGGAAGTGATCATCGAATGGTGAGATGTAAAGTGCACTTAAATACTAAATTAGAACGACAGAAGCTCATTAGGAAACAAGTAAGTAAGAGGGTGGATTTAAAGAAATTAAAAGAAAATACCGAGGCATTCAAGTTGGAATTAAAAAATCGCTTTTCTGCACTGGAAGGACTTATTGAAGAAGTTGACATCTCAGAAGCAAATGAAAACATTGTTAAGACAATAGTTGAAACTGCTGGGGAAATTGGTGGTGTAACCTGTAAAAAGCACAATAGCAAATTATCTGAGAAGACGAAACAGCTCATGAAAAGGCGAAGAGATATGAAGGTGGACAATCGAAATACCAGTTCCAGGATTGAGTACATAGAACTTTGTAAAACTCTGCGCAAAAGCATGAAAGAAGACATAAGAAAATTCAACTGTGAGCTAGTAAGGAAAGCCATTGAAAATAACAAGAGCCTTAGGGTTGTTAAAGGAAGTTTATCTGTTGGGAAGAAACACATCATTGCATTAAAAGGAGAGGATGGCACCGTAACAAGAAATAGGGAAGAAATACTTAGAAGAGTTGAAGAATTCTACAAAAAACTATATGAAAGTAACAGTGGATTAAACGAAGACACTGAAATAGTCGAAGGAACAGCTCCTAAAATCTTAAAAGAAGAAGTTTCATTTGCAATAAAAAATATGAAGAAAGGAAGAGCCCCTGGTGATGATGGTATTACATTAGATATCCTAAAAGAAGCTGGAGAATATGTAGAAGACATACTTGCAAAATTCTTTACCAAATGTCTTAACAGCGGTAACATACCAAACCAATGGGATTCTGCAACAGTAATTCTTTTGCATAAAAAAGGTGATAAAGAGGATTTGAAAAATTACCGACCAATTAGCTTGTTACCTGCTATTTATAAAATCTTCACAAAAGTGCTAACACATCGCCTGCAGAAAAAATTAGATGCAGCTCAACCAAGAGAACAAGCTGGATTTCGAAGTGGATTCAGTACAGTGGACCATATTCAAGTATTAAGAGAATTAATTGAAAGAACACATGAATATGAACTTCCATTGTGTGTGGCATTTATTGACTATGAGAAGGCCTTTGACTCTATTAAAACGTCAGCAGTCATCAACTCTTTAAGATCAGCAGACATCGAGGATGTGTACATTGACATGGTGAAATGTGTGTATAAAAATGCAAGTGCAAAATTTCGGTTACATAAAGATACCGAAGCTATCAAAATTGGTAAAGGTGTGAGGCAGGGAGATACCATTTCTCCAAAACTTTTTACTTCAGCTTTACAGATGATTTTTCAGCAGATAAATTGGAATAACAGGGGAATAAAAATAAATGGTGAATATTTAAATCATTTGCGGTTTGCTGATGACATTGTTATTTTTTCAACGAACCCATCAGAACTCCAAGACATGGTACAGGAGCTCTCAACTAGAAGTAAAGAAGTTGGACTCAAGATGAACCTACAAAAAACTAAGATCATGTTCAATAATTTCGTAGAGGAAACAAAAATACAAGTTGACAACATTGAGCTAGAAATTGCTGATTCATATATTTACCTTGGCCAGCTGATTTCAATGGATGGCAACATTATGAAAGAACTCAACAGACGTATTAAACTTGGCTGGAGTGCATTTGGAAGAAACAGTTTTATCCTGAAGGGGAAATTGCCTTTGTGTCTAAAAAGAAAGGTCTTCAACCAGTGTGTATTGCCAGTCCTCTCTTATGGATCAGAGACATGGAGTCTAACAGTTGGAGCAATACGAAAGTTACAGACAACGCAAAGGAGCATGGAGAGGTGCATGCTTGGAATAACTAGGAGAGATCGAAAAAGGAACACTTGGGTGAGAGAGCAAACTAGAGTAGAGGACATCATTGTTAAAGTAAAAGGGCTGAAATGGCGATGGGCTGGGCATATTGCAAGAAGAACTGATCAACGATGGACAACAGAAATTCTGAACTGGATTCCAAGAGACCACCGAAGACCTAGAAAACGTCCTCAAACTAGATGGGTGGATGAAATAAGAAAACAGGTTGGGGTGACGTGGAAGCGAATTGCTCAGGATAGACTTGTGTGGAAAGCATTTGGAGAGACCTTCATCCAGCAGTGGATAGATAATGGTTGAATATGATGATATATATATATAGAGAGAGAGAGAGAGAGAGAGAGAAAATAAAATAGGGGTGTTCCTGAAAAATTGCCCCCACATCCATGCGCCCTTTCCACCCCGCTATAATTATTGCTCGTTAGTGCTCCCCTTTGTAAAAAAAAAAGACTCCGCGTAATTTTGGGGCCACACGCTGTCTAATTTAAATATCTTATTATGTTTTAGATGAGTTTCCTTACTCATGCACTAACAAATGATGAAATTAAAAAGTTATTGGACGAGTTTGGAACTTTTTTATTTTGAAAATGAAGAAATCCCTGACATCGTAATCATTCTACCTGACCCTGATTTAGTTACTCATGAAGATTAATTTGAATTTTTATTAAATAATTGGACTTCTATTAGATAATTAGAATTTTATTGGCTAATTAAAATTTTTATTAGACAATCAGTAAATTATGAGTTGGCGCTATTTTGTCAAATAGCGCCAAATTTTAAAATGACCTCTTGGCCTCAATTTGACCCAGAAATTTAAAATAATGATAATAATTTAACCGTTTTTCATAATGTCAGGGATGAGATTTTTTCGGCTTTTGATGGAATCTCATGCTTTTTGCTTTTCACAAAAAAATTCCGTCCTTTTTTTCCGTATTTTTTTTTTCACCCCTGGCGAAACTTCTGTCTCTCAAAGAAAAACCCCGGAAAGACTGCGCGTGCCTTCTGTTTACGAAACCCCTCATTTGTTAGCCCAACAACAATTATTGAACACTCACTTCCTCCCAACGAGCGAACTCGAAATTCGGAGCGTGTACATAATCGCACACACGTAAAATCTTGAACCTGATCACCACTTATTCAACTGGGAAAAAAAAAAGAAAAGGTGTGCAGATAAATAACATGCATTACATTCCTGGAAATATCAGCTTCATATAATTGGTAGAAAATCGTATTTTGTCACGAAAATAATGCATGCCATGCACTTTGTAGATTTATACAATTTATTTACTATGTGAAAAACCGTTTGTAAAATCTCGTTTTTGTTTAGTATTTTTTCAATGTATAAAATAGTGATCGAATTAATAATGTGTATTATGTTTCTGAAAACATCAGGTTTATTCAATAGATGGAGAAACGTTAAATGCGCTTTCCCACTAAAAAATTTCATGCTTGCAACGTGAAATCTTTATCCCTCTTTATAATATGTATTCCTGTGTTACGTGATCTCAATAAACAAAGAAAGCCTTGTTTTAAAAAAATTACCCATGTCTTATTTTATCATTATACATCCTTCCGAAGGTTTATTTTTGATTCGAATCTTGAAAATTTCGTTTAAAAAATTTCTATCAGCTTAGTTTATCATTAAGAAAATTTTAATTTGTATTTTTGCATTTTAAAATTTTTTTGCATAATATTGCATTTTTAAAAAAAAAAAAAAAGACGTCGATTGTTTTTCCTATTCATTTTTCAAAATAAGATTACTTTTTACTCGTTACTTAAAAATAAATTTATAGAATTCTTCTTCAAAAATTTTTTTTACTAAGTTTGCGAAAAGTAGGCACACCACTTCATCACGTTTTTTAAATAAGTTGATCATCAACCCTCCGATTGGCTGCTAAATTCGAACTATTAATTCGAATTATATCCAATTATCGACAATTTCAACCCTGAACGATATTGAATGCTTTAAAATCGTGTAAGCATTCAATATCGAATGCTTTAAAATCGTGTAAAAAAAGTGTTGGCATCACATTTTCGACTCCAAAATTCTCTCTATAATAAGATAACCCAGCTGATTGGGTAACACCCCCAAGCGATTCTTATTCTTGCTATTCTTACTCGACTCAAACCTGTGAGAAAATAAAATGTATCTTACCTCGTTATTGAGTGTTATAATAAGTGAAATCCATACAACCTCGAGTTCAGGGGGGAGACCTGTAAATACCCGAAGAAATACCCAAACAACATCGTCATCAAAAGAAGAAAAAGTGGAAATCGTCAAATTGTGAAACCCGTCTTGTTCGGTGGAGAAGGTAGTAGATTTTGTTGATGATCCATGTCTCCATTTTACGTTAGAACAAGAAAAAGCAACGAATGAACCGACGGGAGAACCTAGTTAAAACCGATTATATGTAAATGCATAAAAAACCACCTGAAATTAACACTAATCTATAGGGAAATATCATATTCCATTGAAAAATACGATGTAAACATAATGTAAAAATTTACAATGGAGAAATATTTCAGTAATCAGAGAAATATAAAAAAAAAAGCACAAAGACGAAAAAAGAAAAACACAAATCTTAGATAGAATTAGAAAGGTAGAAAAATGTTTGTTTGTTTTACGGCTCAAAGACTACAATGGTCATGCTGCGCCGATTTAGTTTTCCGAGGAATCCGAACCTCTTAAGGCCTGGGGAACCAAACCCCGGACTACAGTGAGCAGTGCGATCTTTTATGAGATCTCTGAGTAAGCGTTCTTTTTGCACTGCTGGGAGTCGAACCCGGATTAGCCGCGCAATAGGAGAACGCGTTACCACACTGCGCCACCGCAGGGCCGTAGAAAAAATAAAAAAAGGTAAAAAAAAAATTAAAAATAAAAAAATTTAGAAAATAGAAAAAAATTATAAAAATTAAAACAAAACAAAACAAAAAAAAGTCGTGGATGAGAAAAATCACCAAATTCTTGAGAGGATGAAAAAATGCACGAAATATTCCCATGAGGCCCCGCCGATGTTAAAGTATAGGCGTACCTGACGGGGCCCGGTAGCGTTATGTTAATGTTAGACGAAATTCGACAATTTATGCCACCTGCCTAAAAAATGTGTAACTATGTGTGACATTATTTTTTTAGTTTTTCTTGTAGAAAATTTTGAAGATGTATAATAAAAAAAATCATAAATTTTTTAACGATAATTCAGAAAACATCCCTCACTAACATTAACTAATGGTTTTTTCATCAGCAAAATCTTCGTAAAACTGGGTCTTCAAAAAAAAGAGTTGCATGGTGCTAACGGAAATCATCGTAAAAATGTATCTACGAAAAAAAATCCTAAGTTGTGTCGCGCTTACGGGAAAATACCAAAAAATTATTTCTTCCTTTCTTTCTTTTAAATGTTCTATGTAGTTGAAGATGTGCCGTTAGTCAAACTCACCCAAGAGCAAAAATCATGTTGGTTGTACTACGGTAACGTGTGTATTGATTGAGCGTTTTATGTATTATCGGTTAAATGCCCATTAATTTGATGGTACTTGAGCTCAAAATTGAAAAAGTAGGTCTGCTTTAATTTTGTTTACAGCATTAATTAATTATGCAACTACACAGACATAAAATTAACATGTAAATCAACGTTTCGGCTTTTAGCGTAATTGACGTGGAGCTATATTAACAGAATTGCAGGACGATATGTTATACAATATAACCTGATCGATTTTTAAAAAAAAAATGTAAACCAAAGTAAATTTAAAGCCAAAAACATTTTTTAAATAAGCGATGGAATAACAAATTTGTTAATATTCTCTCCCCTTACTTTTAAAAATTATAATTAACCTAAATCATGCACTCGTTCTACCGAGAAACCATTTTTTTAATGTGCGTTTCGAAGTAAACGATGGACCCGGTAGAAAGGACGAATCCCATACGTGACTGGGACCGACTGAAACAGAGCACCAAAGTGATTGACTTTGCACACCTGCAACCGGAAGATCCTATGAGAGTTGATGATACGCCGCTTCTTTCATTGGCAGAAAGTAACTGACGCGCATGAATACAGGCAGTTATAACCCCACCCCAATACAATTTTTTCCCCTCACAAAATTGAGAGGAATCCGTAATCAACAGTTACTACTTACAGAAAAATCACATAATGAAAGATTATTTTCGTTTTTCTCAATAATTTTTCCGCTTAATACGATAATACAGAAAACTATTTTTCGCATTTACTGACCGGATTTCATTTTGTCCCTACGCACATGCGTAGAAGTTCCGTCCAGTTCCGGCAGCCTCACTCTCCGTCTACGGCCTAATTTATTGGAGAAAGAGGCAACAGAAACTACATTTCAAAAGAAAAGCGTCTGTTGGGTGCGCGTTTCATCGCTAGCTTGAGTTGCAGTATTAGAGCCGGTGATGTAGGGTATTAAAACCCATTGAAAGTATCGCCTTTCACTGATTTTTTCTGCAGTCAAATCACAAGTTCGGTATTTTAAAGTAATAACATTAACCCGCGATTATTACATTTTTCGTTGTGAGTGTATTTCTATATACTTTACCCCACGTGGAATTATGGTGTGGTTTTCATTCCCGCTACGAATCGTACTTTTTCCACCATCGACAGGACTAAGGACTGTCCTTTCACTGCTTTCCTATTTTTGTGCAATTGTGTTTATTCTGCCCATATCTGCAAACGGTAAGTAGTTTCTCTGTCTTTAGGAAAATTACATATTTATATCTCCATCCGGTAAATTGGAGCTTTCGTTCTTTGGAACATACGTTTTAAAATCTACTAAAAATCTACTAATTTTATTATCTTAACGGGTAATGCCAACATTCTTGAAGATCGCAAATAAAGACAACCATTTATCTTGAATACTTAAAATTTTTGAGTCCCATTCCAGTTTGTGTTACTGTGGAACTTTGGGTGGTAGTACAGATCTGTCCCACAAGATTAATTTTCCCCTAGAAATGTAAAGGAAAGTCGCTGTGCACCCTTCGGGTGGTAGTACAGCTTTCATTTTTTATTAAATAATTAATCAATGTCTGCTAAATTAGGGGGGTCGTCAAATTTCGGGTTCACACCGGACACTATATGAGCGAGAGCCGTCTGTTACTTTTAAAACTTCCTTTATTTTACAATTCAAAGTACTTCATCAACGCCTCCGTTGGGAGTATGGGTAGTTTCAAATCCTAGCAAACATAGCCCTTCTTATTAGAGTCAGTAATTTAAAAAGTACTTATTAATCTACGTTTAATCCTTTTAAGTTATAATACGTAATGAAAACAATGGCGCACTTTTTCTATACGGTACAGGAGCCAAAACTTCGTTTTAGCGAGTGTTTCCTTCTACACGTTTTTTTCTACTTGAATGTTTTTGTATGACATGCTGTTTTATTACGTACTATGTATTAGAGTGAAAATTATTTTATTTCGATGAGCAGTTCTACATTTTCGCAATAGCGTTATTGGACCCTCTTTACATTTTGTTAGGGACATATCAATAAAGATTCCAGAGAATGTAAACTGCCGTAATTATTTACTGTATAAAGTTTTCCTTTTATTATACATCTGTCTCTGAATGGAGGTAAATTTAGCTTTGGGCCTATTGGTGGGTGGGGAGGGAGAAAATCCGTTTCCAGAAAAGATGGTTGTGAAGGGAGGTTTACTACATATATAATTTTCAACGCTTTTGTGTAGTTGGAAAATTTTGTGCTTCTCTCCTCCCAATGGAGGTAGGCTCGTGCCCTCTCTACCCCTGTTGGGAGAATTTCCCCCCCCTTAATTATGTGTGTGCATTATGTATGTATAAGATTTATGTATGGGCAAGTGTCCAGAGCATAAAATCTTAAAAGCAGCGAATTTTTTTATTTCAATCTATGACTGAATTCTGTCAATTCGTTTTCGTTGAAAAAGCTTCTCCCCTCCCAATATCGGGAAATTTTGTTGTTGTCATTAAAGTAAATTTATTAATAAAAATACCCTTTTTTTAAATAATAAACAAACCTCAAAACAGCGTGCAGTGCATTAAAAACAAGGTTTGTGAAACCCAGGCATGCTGATGTAACAATGTGGATTACTGTCTCTTGAAAGTGCAACATCAGTTATATCCAGCTCTTATTAAACACTTTGAACAGGTTTCTGCAAGGGGACTCAGTGCTGAAGTAAAGGGTAAGTCAAAACAGCTTTTCAAAGTGATCATTATATCAGAGAACTTTATTTTATACTTGCATTTTCTGATGGACATTCTGCCTACTCTCAGTCAGTTATCATTAAATTTTCAACTACCAAATTTACCCCTCCCTGAAGTATATTATACACTATACAATAACTTATGTATACTAGAAGAACTAGAATCAAATCCATGTATCAACTTTAATAGTATTCTCCCTTCAAAATTATTTCATAATGTAAAAATAAAACTTCAAGATTACAAAGATTTTTCTGCTTCATCGGTAACAATAAAATCTCTTCTTCAATCACTGAAAAATAGATTTGAAGATGTTTCAATCATAAATTCTATGAACATTTTGAATTTCAAAATTTGGGCCAGAAAATTTGGAAGAACATATAGGGACAGAGAAATTACCGAATGCATTACAATATCCGAAACATTATGCAAGAAAGCAACCGTTCTGTGGAAGGCATCATATGCGAATGTACAGATTTGAAACATTTTTTGTACACAAAGTACAAGAATGTCTCTAAGTGTGCCTGGAGTTCTGTACATGAATTGAATACTATAAGGAATTTTTTATTGTTAATAGACTTGCTTCTCAGTCTTCCAACTCAGAGTGTGGATTGTGAACAAGGTTTTTCTGTCATGAAAAGGGTAAAAGATGATTGGTGAAGCAAGCTATGTATTTTCATTACAACAGACCCCAAGAATGACATTTTCATCTACAAGTATCGAAGATTTTGAATCAAATGAAGTCATTAACGTGTGGTTAAGTGCAAAACAGAGAAAACCATACCACAAGCTGAAAGCCATAATATGAAAGTTGAAAGCAAATACCTCTTTCGCGAGAAGATTCAGATATATCAGTATAGGTATACAACTGATGATAATTAAAAATTTGTATACTGGGTAAATCTTCTATTCCTATTTTCACCCCTTAATATGCAAGTGAATATGGCAATAATTTTACAAATAAATATTTATTATATCATTGTAATAACCATGAAAGAAATTTCTCATTTTGTACAATAAAAATTTTAGGGCTAGTAACTAAACTTGGGGGCAACCACAAAAATCTCACGTTTCGACCCTTGATTGGCTGTGACCCATAAAAAATGAAGTGTATAACACAAAAGCAGAGCAAATAGTGGTTCTATGTCCAATAATAGATATTTCTTCCACAAGGACTATTATATTTAAGTTAGATAATCATGCTTTACTTAATAATTTAACTAGTGATTATTAAGAAACAGCTGCAAATTACATTTATCAGAAATAAAAATGTATATGAATGCTGAATTACATACTATTTTTAATATTAAAATAGCTGCAGTTTGGACAGTTTTTGACTATTGTGATGAAATTTGTGTCAAATGCCTTAGTTTTCCACCTAGTTTATAATAAAGGGGTTCAAATTCAAAAAGCGTTGACTTACATATTTTGACCATTGCAATACTCCCCCCTCCCTGTAATGGGTGTTGAAAATTATTGTATAATTATTGTATAATAAATTCCCCCACGAAAATTCACGAAAAAATCACACCCGGTGGCTTTGCATGTTGATCATTATTTGGCAATTGTGTTATCCCTGCGGAGGGTAATAATACCTTAACATCTTTACATACGGAGAAAGAGAGCGTTGTTTCCTGTCCTCATTCGTCTAGCGGTCCAAGACACTCCGGGCTAAACGGAGGGACCCTGGTTCGAATCCAGGATGGGGAAAGTGTCTCTTTTTCTCATAACCAAAGAAAGCTTTAGTTTTAGCTTATTTGTATATATATGTGTGGGTGTTGAAAATTATTGTATAGTAGTATTAACTTATTGGATTTAAATGTATTAGATTTTAAAGTAGCTGTAAAGTTGTTTTTTTTTGTTAAATTGAAGTTTCATATTATTCTTATTTTATTTCTAAAAGTCTTAGCCGAAACAACATACTTTAATTTTTGTAATCATACTGCAAATTGCAGCCTAAGAGAAGCATTTATTTTTATTTTGAAAATTCTGTCACAAAGTATCGCTTGTATTCTATTTACTCGTGTGAGGATAACATGGAACAGACTATAAATATATTTAATGTTTGGATACTTTTTTGAGGAATTTATGAAAGAAATTAGAAGGCACCAAATAGCGATAGTCTTGCTTCTGTCAACTCGTTGTTTATTAATTCTTTTTAGCCTTAATCTGAGTAGATAGCTCCTAATTTTCACGTATTAGGTCTCTTATGGTGTGTAGGTCTGCTTATAACTGAATTATATTGGTGTAAGAGGAGCAATGAAAAAGTGTAAAGAGGAAGTAAGAAATTATGAGAAATGATACATTTTAAATCAGATGGTGAATGTAAATAAAACGAAAAGAAAGTAATGTTTTTTATGAATAAAAAAAATTGACACAGATGTAGAAAATATAAAGATTAAGATTGTCACTCACGACTGACAATTGGCCACGATTGACAATTATCACTCTCTGAGGCATCTGAGTCTTCTGGCAAAAGAAGTACTTGTTTTCGACTTATATATTTCATGGTATGGTTTTCTCTGTTTTACACTTAACCACATGTTAATGGCTTCATTTGGTTCAAAATCTTCGCTACGTGCAGATGATAGTGTTATTTTTATTAAATCTAACGAAACAATACAGAGTTTCACCAGGAGATTCCATAACAAACAGTTATTTCGACACTGGCGTAAGGTTTAAAAACACGACGTTTCGGGAGCCAACTGCTCCCTTTGTCAAGTGAAGGCAGAATGAAGAGTTCGTGAAAGTCCTAAGCTTATATACCCGCATGTTGGGAATCCCCATCTGACGCCATTTGGTGCGGAGCAGTTCCAGCTGGGGAAACCCCAATCGGGGAAACCCTCGCCGGGAAAGCCCCCGCACCCGACGACGTCAGATGAACACCCCCAACTCGAGGTTTTGCAAAAATCCTGTAAGGTTCTGGTAGAGGTTTTGCGATGTTTATTGCAAAACAGGATTTTTGCAAAACCTCGAGTGCTGAAGGCTATGGATGCTCGAAATACTGAGGAAGTCTAACACGTTTCGGTTTGTTTTTGAATGCCTGCTTTATCACACCTGCATGATGCATTCATGTTCCACGTCATCGGACCACACGAATAATTGAAAAACGAATCAGCATTGCGGAATGAGCAAATGAACCTAAGCATTCCAATATCAGGTCTTGGACTTGTTATACTGCCATATTTTCCTGGGACCTGTTACAATATGTAAACAGCTTTGTGCTGTGCTATCTATATGTAGAGAATAAGTAAAATTATTATTATTGCTGAATCATTCCATGTCAAATCACCCAAAGGTGGTTGCTCGACCATTTTGTTATTTTTTTATATTTTCACCATAGGTGGTCTTGCTAGTGACTTGCTCAAAACTATTTTTCAAATTTTTTTATCTGCCACCATTTTGCATTTGCACTCATTTTTCTTTTGCAACGCTAAGCAAAAATGCGCGTTTACAAGGGTTTTGAAAAAAGGCTGCTGTGTGGTTTCTATTACAGATGGCATGTTCTGGTTTTCACTGTTTTAGAGATCCTGGCCTTTCAAAACATGTATATGTATGTAAGATAAAGTTTTGGTAACTGAGACTTTAATGGGCTTAAATATAGCTCTCACAATGAAAAATTTTGCCGATTTTGAAGATCTGTAAAATCAAAACGGCTTGAAAATACAGGATGGAATTTTTTTTTTCAAGTATTATAACTAGAGTCTCCAGCCATGTTGAAAAAATCCTGGGTTGTATCCCCTTCTGGCTGATTTTGAGCTCAGAAATTGAAAAAATTCCAAAATTTGTGAATTTCAAGGTCAAATATCTCAAAAGGGGAACCTGTCAAAAATCAGAATTTTTGGCCATGGATACTTCTACTAGTACTTAATACTACCTGTAGTACTTAAATACTACTAGTACTTAAATACTACTACTAGTACCTATGAAATTCTTTTTTGGGAATCACACTGATGATGCTGTCAAATATCTCCAAAAATAATAAGTGAGAATATGATAAAAGTAGACTTAAAATGGCATCATTTCCATTATTTCATAATCTAAAAAGATATAAATTAATATAATTATTTTATAAAGGTAAAAATAATTCATTATAGATGAGGGATTATATTCTGTTTAAAAAGTTACACTATATGTGTTTCTTCCCATTATCGCAATGCAAATTTTCTTACAATTGTTTCTAAAATTATATTTTATTTACACCATTCAAGATATAGTTCTATAAAATGAATCATTACTTTTTTCAATTACTATTATCTATTTGAATACATACTATTGTGTTTTGTTAATCAGCATCCTTTTTCTTGATATGTGCTTGTAACTTCAGTGACAGTTCTGTGTTCTTCTGTTGAGTAACGTTGTATGTTCTCCCAGTAGCAGTGGTGTCAGAACATCAATAATGTTGTTCAACTTCGCCCAAATGACATCATTCCTTTGTAAAGTAAAACTAGTTGATGGCCCACCAGGATTGAAGAACATAACCTTAATACCATTGTTTTCTTTTCACATTTCGATCACTTTACACATATAGCACCTGTCGTTGTAAACACAAATGACATTGTCATTTTTAGCTATTTCACTAAAATTAAACGTTTTTGGTGATCCACCAATTCTGAACTCTACATGGTTATTCTGAAATGATGCATATATTCAGCTTATCAGAAGAGTTGACAAGTCTTTGGGTATGTAACAGTGGTGACCTCTTGTTCCTTCAAATCTCTGAGCTTCGCTGAAGCGGTCATTCAGATGCCCTTGCTCATTTTTTATGTCACTTTGACGAAATGCTGACGAATGGCTGCAGGTGTTATTTAGTGATGAAAAAAAGTGGAACTTAGATGGTCCCGATGGCCTTTCGCACTACTGGCACGATCTTCGAAAACGCCCCTTAAGTCGGTTCAGCAGACGTCAAGGAGGAGGTTCAGTCATGGTTTGGGGAGCCTTTAGCTTCAATGGACAGACTTCTTTGGCGTTTTTGAATGGAAAACAAGATTCCAAGGCATACCAGGCAACTCTTGAAAGTCACCTATTACCTTTTGGCGAACTTTTATGTGGACGAAACTGGGTTTTCCAACAAGATAATGCGTCCATCCACACATCCAGGTCAACAAAAGAATGGATGAGCGCTAAAAATATTACAGTTCTCGATTGGCCTGCTCTTAGTCCTGACTGTAATCCCATCGAAAATGTATGGGGCATACTAACGAATGTTGTGTATGCCAATGGAAAGCAATATCCGTCCGTTTTAGAACTTAAAAAGGCTATAGAAGAAGCGTGGTTTAATTTTGAACCAGAAACCTTTCAAAATCTTGTGCTTTCAATGAACGACCGCGTATTTAATCTAATACGAAGTAATGGTGGCTACATTGATTATTAAAATTGTTCATTTCCTTATGCAAGTGCTAAAATTTATGTTTGTGCCTAAACTTTTGTGCCACATATTTTACTTATTTTAAGTTATATATTGCAGCAAGTTCGCTACTGATGTGATTTCTGTTCTCAAATTTTTAATTTGCATATTACATGTGTTCATACTTCGTAATATTAAAGTTCCTGCCTCTTCAGTTTTAATAGTATTTTGTTATACTCAAATTTGTGTTGTGTCTAAACTTTTGTGCAGGCCTGTATATCCAAAATGGCGGCTGATTAAAAAATTTTCAAAAATAGTTTTGAGCAAGTCACTAGCAAGACCACCTATGGGGAAAATATAAAAAATTAACAAAATGGTCGAGCAACCATTTAATATAAAATTGGGTGATTTCACGTGGAATGACTCAACTATATATGTATGTATATATATATATATAATGTCACTTTTAAAACTTAGCTTTCTTTATATTTCAGGTCTCGGATTTCACAACTAAAAGATTATTTTGAAGTTATTGATTACATCAAACAAAATTTGTTCCAGCCGTTTATCACAAATAAGCAAACTTTGCATTGTTTCTTGGGCTCTTTTGAAATCAGAATTATAGAGATTCAAAATGGATACTGACGAATCTGATCAATTATGGACAGATATAAACAATATCACGAAGATAGACCTTACGTGTATGGTCAATTATTTTATTCAAGGGTGTTGCTCAAAGAAAAAATTTTCAAAATTTGTTAGCAGAGAACGATTAGAAAATTATTTACGGAAATATCTAAAATCCTTGGTAGAATTGGTTGGACTGTGTGCTGAATATGAAGAAGGAACCTCGCTGTATGATACTATCATTAAAGCTGAAGGCGAAGTAAGGGGAAATGGAACTACAAACTCGTCCAATGCAATTTTTGATGAATTACAAAAGGAAACAAATAGAGTAGCAACATCCATAGACAATGCCGATATACTGGTATTTGTGTTGAAAATGATGGATGATTTCAGTATGTTTTGGGAAGATGACAAGATTAGAAAAATCCTTACCGAAGTAATTGAAAAGTTACCAGAAGAAAACGCGGAAATACTCCTTGATTGTGAGAAGATATGTCAGCAGCCTTGCTTTGACAGCTTCCTCTATCGGTTGTTAATGCGATGCGAAGATGGCGATCTCCGAAATAAAGCATACGAAATTTTGATTTCAAGAGATTATATCATCAATGAGAGCTCATGTACAGTCGAACTGGAAAGGCTTTGTCGGGCGCGATATCGAGACGTTTGTCGAGAATGCCTTGTACATGTGAATGAAGAAAAGATGATAACTTTCTCTTGTTTTGAAAAGCTCAGCCAATCTTTTAGTTCAAGTGAGACTGAAGAAATAATTAAAAAAATCAATGAACTAAATCTGCAGCCCATCCCGATGTATTTCGTTGAGGAGTTCAAGAAATATGCAGCAACTGTCCAGCCAGGTGTTATTGGTATCGGAAAGCTGTTGATCGAAAGAAAGTATTGTGAAATAACTGACATTGGGTGTATACGTCGGTTAATAGATGATACTGATACTTCAAGTGTTGTTGATTTATTTGACACTGCTTTGAAAGTCGCCAACGACATTCCTAATGACATTATCAACAAGCTTGAAGGAAAGCCTGACCCCGATGGTAAAATAACACCCTTACTGAGCAAGCTTCGAAAAATATTTGACAATGAAAGTGAAGTTGACATCTTAGAAAACCCAAGAATAGATTTAGTTGTAAGAGAACGGTCCTTAGACGAAATAAAAAGAAATGACAAATACCATAATAACAGAACAATTAGGTTATTGGAAAAACTAATTAAATATGATGACGACATGAGAGAGAAGTGTTTCGAAGCATTAACTTCTATATTACCTCAAAACTATTCCAAATCCGGATATTCGCTGAACTTGCAAACGGTAATCTCAAGTATGGCTCTTTCAACTGTTGATCTGCGAAGTCTTATTGATTCGTTGCTGAAGAAAGATAGGTCTAGAGATTTGTCTGGTTCTGTCACCTTCTTTATTGAAGGAAACTGTAGTAATTCTTTAGAAGATGCCTTTCCTCTATTCGATGTATTATCATATTCGAACAATCGATCAATCAATGGTCAGACAATAATTGCAGATAATCTGAGTGTTTTATTGAAAAAGGCCCGCTTTATCAGTAACTCTGTGTCTAGAGATAATGTGTGTGAGAAATTAATGGACATCTGGGAACTGGCAAAAAACGAAAAAAAATTGGGCAGAAAAACCTTTGAACTTCCAGATAATGTATTAAATCTTTACAAGGGTAACTTTTCAGTTGAGAAAATAGATGATGCATTTCTAGATCAATTAGAACAGCATGTTACAGAAGGATATCCTGTCTCTGAAAAATTTATCACTTTATTTTTTAAAACATTTGAAAATGAGCATTTCGAAAACAACTGGTTTAAAATCACGACAATATTAAGTCTCATTCATTCGGTACAGGGCTTAGGAAGCAAAGCTAAGGACATGCTTAAAGTTTTTAAAGTTATGCTTGAAAATACCCAAAAGTTTCGTGATTCATTTGTAGTAGATAACTTCGTTGATATTATCAGTGAAATAACAGTACCAAAAACGATACAAAGTCAGTTTGATGCGATTGTTTCCAACTATATACATGAAGTAGATGATCCTTATGTACAAAAAAATCTTCTAAAATTTGCAAATGTTGTTTTCAAAGACTATGAATTAACTTCGGATGTCTTGGAAAAGGCAACACAAGTGTTGAATTCTTCAGAAGATATAAATGATAAACTCTTAATTGCTGAATTTTTGATACATCAAATTACGAACATTAAAAAACATTCCAAAGTGCCTTCATCTGTCATTGATTGCTTAAAAACAGTTGCATTACAATCAAATGGAATTGGTTATTGGAAGTTGCGCAATTGTGCTTTCCAAGCAGTAGAGGAAGCTATTGAAGAAAATGAGTTATCCAAAGACTTTTTAAATTCATATTATCGTAATTTAAAAACAAAAACCATGGAATCCAATGTATTAACAAGTACAAGTGTGAACTTGCTAGATATTTACCTTAATGCAAAAGAAACGACGAATTTAGCAAAGTTTCGTTTGCTGAAAATGATCAGCTACGTCCTTTCAAATGAAGTGAAAATCAATATGGACGAAATATTTTCAAAGTGTGTGAAAGATAAATGGTTGGAAGTATTATTAATGTCTACGCTAACAGCTTCCGCACTTCAGTGTTCTGAAAAAACTGCTGAAAATAAAAGCTTAACGCAAAGGTTATGGGAAAACCTAAGCTTTCTTAAACGATACGTGAAAAATCTTTATCAACTAAACAGCTCTGTCTATCAGCCAGCTAACCAATCGGATCAAGCAATGAATCCTATATATTTTTTTGAAGACACCTTACAAAGAATAATACATAAACAAAAACAGTTTGGTTTTGATATCAGTACTATCAACGATATATCAGAAATGCTCTGCTCTTCTAGACAAGCTTTCAACACCATCTTTAGCCAATCAAACCGTTTTCATTTTGATTTAAAAGAAGTATGGATAGAAAACAGCCTCGCCAATCATGGAATAACTTCCAGAAATGAAGATAAACTGGAGATGTGCAGGTTCCTCAAATACGGAATAATGGTTTTGGAAACAGTCTTCAACAAAGTTAAAAAACCAGTCGCAGCCTATGAACTTTTGAAATTTTTTAGGATGGTAGAAAAATATTTACCAAGTCTAAAAGATCGAAGACATTTCCTAGTTGATGAAATTGTTAGTCAAACAAGCATAAGCAACTGGATTCAACAATTGAACGGAAGTTCACTAAAGATAATGCTGAAAAACAACCTCTCTGTTCCTGCCGTTTTTGGTCCAGTTTCCAGGGATCATCATGTTGAAAATCGGCAAGTATATTTGTTTTAATGCTCTTTTGATACATTTTCAGATCGAATGTTATTTACATGAGCATTTTGTTACTGTGTTTCTGATTCCATTATTTTCTTCTGTGACGTTGGTGTGAAAATACAACAATCTCTGTCAATAACATCATTTTAATTAAGGATTCTTTTTGTTTAACAATTCAGTTTATTTCAACAGGGTCCGTATAGTCCTTAAATATCCTTAATTTTGAAAATTAAAGGCCCTCTAAAACTCCATTAATTTTACGCCCATGTCCTTAAAAACTCCTTATTTTTCGTCCATCAATCTTTCTCACAAAACGTGGCCAGAAATTATATGGAAAATCTCTTTTCACCCTTGACCTCATTTCAATTCTCCTCTCTTAATTCAATGGACCAGCCAGAAAGAATGTGATAATTTATAGTTCAATCACGATATCTAGGACAGGGCACCCAGGTGGTCCATTTTTTTCCATAAATTACCTTTATCTCAAGTCTATATTGAGGGGAGTGTTTTTTTATCATTTAGTCCTTATTTGCCTTGTTTTTAATATTTAACTGATCACTTAATCAGAAATTAATTAATTAAACCAAATAATTTGCGATATTAATGTATACAAAGGCATTACGGAAGCAATCACAATATCAGACGATTTACATTCATACTTGCCAACTTGTGCGGTTTGGCCGCACGATTGTGCGGATTTTTAGGTGAACTGAAAGATTGTATAAATGATCAGTAAAATTGTACGACTTTGTACAATTTTGAGGATAAAATACCAACGTTGGCAAGGAATCAATATGCAAGTACGTATTTTGGCCATACTGCATGGTTCGTCACACAGCTTCTCTCGCCCCCTAAAATTTGTCAAAAATCGAGTAGATCAGCTTGTGACGTCATTCCTAGACATCCCTTCTGTGTTATCATCATACTCGCCTGACCTTGTTTGGCTCAGAATGACCCTCGTTGTCCTTGCGCCATAAAACTACAACCAACTAACCATACTTGCCCTTTTAAGTTTTTCACAGCTATTACAAGGCTTTTTTTTTTTTCGATGCAGCGAAATTATGTCGAAAATAATTTTGTAATTCATTTCTAGTCTTATTTTTAATTAAGAAGTTGCAAGTTTTTTAGTGATTCAATTACGTCATCATGATTTGCCGTTTTGTGCGTTTGCTTTATTTTCGGCCACCATAATTGTTTACAAATGAACTGCCTATTTGTATTATAACTTTCTGTCAGACTTAATACCGAGACATGAGTTTTTTTTAGTGTTTTTAATTAAAAACGATAACCACAGAGCTGGCGGGGCCTCTCCCCACCTTGACGCATCGTATAGCTGTATTTTGTACCCTTTCGATTACTTACACATCACACTGGTATTCAGATTTTCACAAATTTGTCTTTTTTATTGCTTTTGATTAAAAACAATAACCACAGAGCTTCCGAGTGCAAGTGAACTCCCCCCCCCATTTGTTTTCAAGCATGAATTTTGTAATAGTAAATACTAACCCCAAAACTAAATACCCAATAAAAACACCGCCAACAACATTTCCAACATGCAGGATACTGACTTACCCCGTTGTTAATCGATTTTGGCAACATCGCAGAAAAATTAGGAGAAGCCGTGTGACAAACCATGTAGTTTCACCCATATTTTTTTTATACTTTTTAGACCTCCTTCCAAATCTGTTATCGCGTGTAAAGACTCCCCCCCCCCTTCTCATGGCCGGAGGGGAGGGGGAGGTCAACTTTGGCATCGTTAGATTAGCCCACTTCGGAATAACAGATTTATTTAACCTTTTTTTTATATCGGAGAGTTCAAGTATTACGTAAACAATATTTTGGCCATATCACCCCCCACCATGTGCTTACATAATACTTGAACTTTCCCTATCCGGTGCGTAGTTTTCGAAATATTTCGGTTTGTCGATTTAAATGGGACACCCGGTATATCGAAGATGTTTAAAGAATAGTTGACTTCAATATATGGAAGTTCATTTGTTCACCATTTAGTTTAAACCCTCGGAGTAATGCGTCCTATTTCAACATTTTGTTGCTAATTCTGTTGTTTCTTTTGTTTAGAAATGAAAACAAAAGGACCGGTAATGATGTTGATAATCCCACTACAGCTGATGGGGGAAATCAAATGCTTCAAAGTTTACGTGCAGTTTTTTATAAACTTAAGGAAATAGGCTGGCATATAGAATCCATTGAAATGCTGGTTGAACTTGCAAGGAATCCAAACACGCAAAAGGACTTGCTAAACGCCTTAAGCACCGTAGTTGCCTTCAGATTACGAGAATATGAAACGAGTGAAGATGGCGACAACCTTTTGAATATTTTTCGAAGTTCACCACCAGAAGATTGGGTTAAGCATGTCAACAAGGTCATGATTTGTAGAATTTTTCCAGGAACTTACACTAAGCCAGTGAATACTTTAGCCAAGGAAATATGCAAACTGAATGAAAATGAGCATGAACATGCATTACTGAATGAAGCGGGGTTAATAGCTGAATACGGGAACATTGTTGGTGCTTACGAAAATGAATCTATAGATAAT
Organism: Dysdera silvatica; assembly: GCA_006491805.2. Classification (NCBI taxonomy): domain Eukaryota; kingdom Metazoa; phylum Arthropoda; class Arachnida; order Araneae; family Dysderidae; genus Dysdera; species Dysdera silvatica. Next base: position 26,006 of record QLNU02013896.1, read on the forward strand.
TTTATTAAAGGTCACAAGATTTGCAAGTGGTCAAAAACTACAATTAGATTATGGGCCGAAAAATTGAAAAAACTCAGAACTGGTGAAGAAAAGGAAAGTGTTAGCATATATGAGAAGATTGCCGTTGCCAAAAGAGCCGTTGAAGTTGTAACCTCTCCATCCATTACTCCAAGAGCTGTCCAATTGTTGTCGTTGTTATTCATGCTAAAGAAGGAGAAAGACAAAGGGCGGTTGATGCAAATTAACACTGGCGAAGGCAAGACTACGATTATAGCGATGTTTGCTGCTATAAAAGCGCTTGAAGGGCACACCGTTGATGTCCTTACGAGTTCTCCTGAACTAGCTAAACCACAGTCGAAACAACAAGAAATTTTTTTTAAATGCTTTGGTTTAACTGTTTCCCACAATGAGAATGAAAGTACAAAAGACTGCTATAAAGCAGACATAGTTTATGGAAGCGCGAACACCTTCATGGGAGATGTATTAAGAGATGAGTATCATAAACAAAAGGTTCGTTATGACAGGATATTTGACGTTGTCGTTGTGGATGAAGTAGATAGTATGCTTCTTGATGGCAAAGATCACATAGTCATGCTTTCTTCACCAATGCCATCACTGAACCATCTAGAGCCGGTTTTGGCAGCAATATGGACACAATTACTTCAGGCTGCAAATGCAGTTGTTGAAAAAGAGGGAGTCTTATATTCTCGAAAACCATTGCTAAAAGCAAATAGCAACAAAGAAGAGGAGGCGGAATATGATATGGTTCCATTGGACTGCACAGTGAAACAATTTTTAAAGAAAGCTACAGAAATACATTTGAAGAAGATGCTTGGAGTTACACAAGACGGGGAAGACCCGATACCGGAAGATTATCCGAAGCTTGAAATTCCCAAACACTTGAGGCTGTTGATAACGGAAGTTCAACTATCAAATTGGATCGACAGTGCCATTAGAGCTCTTTATAGATGCGAGGAAGGAAAAGATTACGTAATTAAAGAAAATTGCATTGTGCCAGTTGATGCCACGAATACAGGAATGTTACAATTAAATATGTTATGGAGCAACGGCCTGCATCAATTTCTTCAATTCAAGCACGGATTAAATGTGACTCCTGAAAGCCTAACAACAAACTTCATTTCCAACGTCACTTTCTTCAAACGGTACAAGTGTAACCTTTATGGCTTAACTGGCACTCTTGGCAGTATTGTCGCTAGAAATCTGTTAAAAGAAACCTACATCGTTGACGGTATCATCATCCCACCGTTCCAGAAAAAGCAATACCTGGAGTTGAATGCTATCTTAGCCAACACCGTGGAAGACTGGTTTCAAAATATAGTTCGAAGTTCGCTCATTCATCTGAGAAATGGCAGGGCAGTTTTAATAATAACCAAATACATCGAAGATGCAGATAAAATTTTAGAGACCTTTAAAAATTTCAAGTACGATACGAAAAATATTAAAATGTATCGAACAGCAGACGATTCCGATGCCATAAATGGAGAGTTGAAAGCTGGTGAATTAATTATTGCTACTAACATTGCCGGAAGAGGTACAGACATTATTCCTTCAACAGAAGTCGAGAACAATGGAGGTTTGCATGTATGCGTAACATTTGTTCCCATTAACGAAAGAGTCGAAGTACAAAATAAAGGGAGAACTTCCCGAACAGGAAACAAAGGGACCGGACAATTTGTATTGCTGGAAGAGGATGAATTGGACATCTGCATTTTAAAGGAAAGCAGAAATAAGGAAGAGGAAATATCCCTCAAAAAAGCGAAGGAAGATATGGCCAAGGTTATAGTTAAGGATGACATTTTTCAAAAGTTCTGCGAATTATTGAATGATGTTTCCCCTCGTAGTCAAAACAGTATAAATTCTCTCCAAAAAAGAGCTGTCGAAGAAAGATTTGCGATTTGGTTGAAGATGAACGAAGGAAACTTGACAAGTGAGATGCAAAAAGACATGGTTGAAGAATTTAAGCATTTTGAAAGTGAAATAAAGTCTGACGCTAAAACGAAGACGTTACCGCAGAATCCCTGCTATCATATTCTTGCTGGAAATGCGTTTTTATCGGAGGAAAAATACGATGAGGCTCTTGAACAATACTCTAAAGCAATTAAAATGGACGAAGATTTTGTAGCAGATGCATACTATTACAGGGCATTTGTCTACATCGCAAAATATGGAAGCAATGTGAAGAAAAACGCAGGTGAAATGGAAAAAGTCACCGCTGATTTGAAAAGAGCGGAAAAAATAATAGTAGATGGCCTCGAACCGATGATTTGCTTACTTTCATTTGCATCAAAGGGCGAATTGTTTGTTGAACAAATCAGACGTAAGATGAAACTTTTGTCTATACAGAAGGATAGTATTCTTTCAGCAGCTGGCTGCAATGTTGACAACCTCGTAAATGATTTACAGAGTAAAAGAGAAGAAATGTCTGAGGACGATAAAGCAATTGTAGATAAGAAGATAGATGAGTACAGGGAAAACCGTCAACTATATGAAAAGGGAATTATTCGAAACGCGATCGATGAAGGCAGGAACCTTGACGTAGAATTTCAAAACAAAGAAACTCTATTTCCAGAAGAAGATATAGCAACTTATAAAACTGAAATGGCTGAAAATAGCTATAATGGTCAAATTGGATATTTCCATGTAAAAGAGAGGAAACCTGTATTTCGATGTTCGATTTTACTAATTATTGGAATAGCTTCGATTTTGGCAGGTGTGTGTTTGATTCTACTTACTAGTGGATTAGCAGCTGGCATAGGATATGCTTTGGCAGCCGCAGGTACTATCGCAGTTGTTAGCGTGGCCGTAAATGCAGTAAAAGATGGAATATTTTCAAAAAACAAAAAAATACAGATCTGGGAGAGTTGCGGAATTCGGAAATTCGTTTTATTCGAAGTAATTTTTAGAGTTTATGGATTAAGAGCTATTGAGCATGCAGCTAATTCCTTTTCTCAAGGAGACGAAGCCCTTCAAGAAGAAGAAAGAGATGTTTTACAAGAAATTTCGACAGAGGGTAAAATATTGGGTGAGAAAGTAAGTGAGAAAATCCAAGAGGAAATGGATAAAGTGCTTGATGATATATCAAATGACGATATCGATGCCTTCTTTCAAATTAATATGCAAGATCATATATTTAGAAATATTAGAGTTCGATTTCAAGGTATCCTAGCCAACCACGAGAAGATATTAAAAGAGTTGCAACCAGATAAGGATAACATGACCAGCATAAACGAAAAAATAGCTTTTTATACCAATAAACTACTTTCTCAAAAGAGTTGGAAAGACTGGTTTAAGGAAAATTGGAACAGGTTTAAAATTTGGAAAAGTACATCAAGATCTAAAAATATACCTGTTGCAGATATTGAAAAGACTCTACAGGAAATGTGTAATGACCTTCCGGGCGAATTCGAAAGGACTTTAAATAAAATAGAGCAAAACCTAGATTTCACTTCCTCCAGTTCTGACGAAAAGGAAAATGGGCATCGTAAGAAGGGTAATGTGCCACAGGAACAAGTTGAACTGGTGAAAACACCACAGGAGTTGGCAGATACTATAAGTTCCAAACTATCAGCAAGCATAGCAGATCGCATCCGGGAGAAACTAGTATCTCCTGTTTTATCTTCAGCTCCTCAGATGGACAACATTAATGAGATGGGAAAGAAATTCAATGACTGGAAAGAAAAGGAATACCCATCAAGCAAAAACGAATCGAAGGATGTCAGTAACTCATTCGTTGAAAGTAGCGTTGTCGGAAACGTTGCTGATGTGGAGACTTTAACAGAAAACGCAAAAGTTGGGCTGATGGGTATACAGCACCTAGACTCAATAAGTCGCGTCATCAAACATAAAATTGTAGTTCGCGACCAACATGGCAAAAATATGTGCATTGTTGGCGATAGTAACCTTAAAAAATTCATACACATTCAGTGGCATAAGAGTGATCGTTTTGAGTATTGGACATCTCCAGGAAAGAAGAAACAGCACAGTTTGTTAAATGTAGTTGCAGGACAAGTTAATATAAATCCTGAGGAACTGAAAAAAATTATCGTAAAAGAGTTACAAGAGAATTCAAGGACATTTTCCGATAGGATGAATGATAACCGAACTCGAAATTTTTGCTGGGAAAATGTACTCACAGATATAGCTTGACTGTTAATAGACGGGCATTACTCTTTTTCTCCTTCTGTTTCATTATTCAATAGATGTAGTATACGATACCATTGTATCTGAATGTCGTTATTAAAAAAATATTTTCTGATAATTCGTCGTCGTTTCATGGCATTGTAAAATATTCAGAGAAGAAAATTCCACAAGATTTAGAATTTTATGTAAGCTAAAGTAATCAGTGTGCCTATGGATCTGAGAAAGTCCGCGCAAATTTGAAATTCATTGTTATAATAAATAGCTTATTAAAATAATTTTCCTGAACTTTTCTTTTCGTACCACACTTCTTATGGAAAATTTGTACTTCGATTAAACTTCTTCCAAAAGTTACCATTTTGCACCAAAACTAATATAATTTATATAAAATTAAGCCCATATATTTCGCAGGTGGAAATGCTTGTCATATATAGCATTAAAAATAACGTTTGTAGTTAATTTATCTAATCTCTAAGGGATTTTATCATGCCGATCTCCTTTTTCTTCTCTGTGGTCACTCACACTGCTATAATGAATAGAAGATGAAGCATCAGCTTTGGAATTACAGTGTCGGTTATAACGTCGCCAGGTATAACGATAAAATTTTTGCAAGAAGTTTGGTTTCCTATTCTATTCTTAACTAAATATATATCGGTTATAATGAAGGCAATTTTGTCCCAAGTAGGGAAATCTGTATTGGATATAATGACGCGACTTGACAATCATTCATTGGAACAACGCTGGGATCACACAGTTCCGTTCAAATGTTGAATTGCCTTTTGTGGGTTGTTTGAAGTGCTTATTTACTTGAATTTCGATATTTGAACAATGTAATTAAAGTACAATTGGTAGCAAAACTTTATACCATTGGTTGTGGCAGTAGGTATAATGAAATTTGAATTATTAGTTTGCGTATGGATACATTTAGTGGTTAAGTCGCCTACGATTAAACTACAACCACAGCCAAAGTTTACGGACAGAGTTACTACCTGAAGGTTCGATTTTCTCAACTTTAAATCCAGGTTCGATTTCCAAATGCAGAAGGGTTTCATTTCTCAATTCTACATCCATGTTCAATTCCTCAAATCAATAAACATGGGTTTGATTTCCATTTTTAACTTAGGAAACTAATTTCTTAGTTCAAGTACATCCCAGTTAACAGAAATATAATTAATAAATTATAAAGGCACATGATAAATTTGTAGAGGGTAGAACAGAGAATTATGGACCTCGAATAACACCCGGAACGGTGCATGAAGACAGGTATGATGTTAGAAATAAGTAAAAACGAGGGCCAATTAGATTGACCTACCATTTTTCTACTTGTAAGTTAATACCAGATTCAAAATTTCAACATATACTCTTAGTAATTGATTAAAAAATATACTTATAAACACAAATAAAAAAAATCGCACAAGTATTTTAATATTTCACGTGGACTTGGATACATGAAAAACAAGGGTCTATTCGTCATTCGTTGCTGGTTGATAAACAGTCAGAAGTTAAAATAATAGCTAAGCATATAACGTTAACAACGTAACCACTTATTTAATAATAATAAACACTAGTTTTAAGCTATGGTGACATCCATTAATTCCATTCCAACTTTACACTATCGGTCAATGGAAGTTAATCTTTAACTTAGGATGATATAAATAACAGTTGCCCCTAAATATGTACCATTATGATGATTAGATAAAGAAATTTCACACCCAAAAAACAAAGAAGTAAACCAGTTAAATAATAAAATCGGTAATTATGTAAGACACTGGGAGGAAGTAAAGGGAAATTAATAATTAACTTATATAGATTGGCCAATCACTTTATTGGAGGTGGGGCGGAAGGCTCCCTGCCTTTGTAGGAGCAAAATCTTTTACATGTTTAAACTATGAAGTCTTGACAACCAGTGAAAGTTTTCTGTGGCTAGTAGTTTGCAGAGATTTTTCCTTTACGCCAAGGTTACCGCCCTTGGGTGTGGACGGACATAAGTGCTAGAGGGATAGCGGACATAAGTGCTAGAGGGATAGCGGAATGTCCACTGGTATTCAATATTTATTTCAACCCCTTTTCTAAGGGCGACTATTCTACTTTGTCAGCCGTCCATTTCGCCATGGGAAACTGGTGTCGAATGTCTCCAATTTACTTGGTTGGAATTTATTTAGGTCTTGGTTGAAAATTTATTAGTTAACACAAGACTTTGAAAACGTTCTTTGTGTATTTCTGGTCATTGCTGAAAGTTTAATGGGTTGCATGTGGCGATTGAAACTAAAATTCTCGAAGGGTTAGGAATTTGAGGGGTAAGGGTGTGAAATTAGGAGGGATTTTTTAGAAAGGGAAGCAAGTAGAAGAACTGAAACTCCAGGGAGGAGGATGTGGGTGTATACAAGTGACTTTAAATAGAATCTATGGATAGAAGCTTTTACAGAAAGAAAATGGCTAAAAATAGTTTTAAATGGGATAATACTTATTTGGCAAAGTGAATGATTAAAGTAATTCAAATGGATTAAATACAAATTTGTAATAAAAAAATAAATATTATGATAATTATTCATGTGAATTTCGCATTTCTCTTCAGCAATTAAAGGTTTTCAATGATGAAAAGGCAATGATATTGTTTAAAATTCCTCATAACAGTTCAATTCCTTTTTTTTATATTTAATTTCACTTCTGCTTAAAAAAAAAAAAAGTTCGTGGTGTAATGTTTCTTTGGAAATTAAAAAAAAGTTCACGAGGTTTATTCTTCAGAAAATGCATTACGTAGATTGTAAGTTGCAATGGTTACTTGGCAGTTCTTGGCATTTAATCTATGCTGTTATGCATTTGAGCCAACCTGAAAAAAGAAACAGAGGCATTTTAAAACATAAAATGGACGCGCTTTGTCTTGAAATTTTTATTTTATTTTATTATGTGATAAGTGAAAGGTGCATGGCCGAATTGTGGGGGTTATTTTAATGGATTTAAATTTTTAATTTGTTGAAAAAGATAATTTTGTTACATAAATTGTCTACTCAACACAAATAAAGGGAGAAGTCGAACGCCTCTTTCGGTAAAGTGACCTAATTTAGTTTTTCTTCCGTTTCGTTCATTCTACACGGGTTACCACTCTTCGTCCTGAGGTACGAAATCGGTCTTTGAAGCTTTGAAAATCCTGTCTAGATCGTTGGATTTTTTTTGTTTTAGAGGTCTTTTTGTGTGTTATTGTCTGTGTGTGTGTCCTTAGTGTGCCTCAATTTCAATTCTTGGCGTTTGCACTCTAGTAGCTTCCATGATTCTATTTTACGCCATTGATCAGATGCCAACAGATGTTGGTGCAGCTTCTTTAAATTTATTGAAACAATTTAAAAACCGATTTAAAAAAAACTACGAGAAAGCAAACGAAATTATAGATTTTTCGGAAGTCAGTAATATTACGAAGATATTATATTTATTCTGAGAACTTTTACGTTTCAGAAGTTTTACTCAGGACCCATGCTCACGATGTTAGCGGCCCTGGGAAAAGAAGATTTTATTGCCCTTAAAAAATGTTTTGACACAACACAACGATAAAATGATTTACCTAGGTTTAGCATTACGTCCTTCATAAAGCATAAAGTCCTTTCCTAGTCTAAACGCTGTAGGTAAAAATAAAGAGAAGATAATGAAGTTAAATTGAAAATGGGGGATAAAAATTAAAGTACGAATAATTGTAATGTATTATTATTATAATGAAAAATTAAATGAACAAAGCTTCTTTTTTTTTTACTATTGTAACTTACAAAGTAATTTTTCTAGTCTTTTGTACAACCAAGTGAAAGGAGTACCTGCAGTGGTTGCATGGCCACCACAATAAACATGGTAACGTACATAGGCTACTAATGCTAACGCATTTTGGCCGTTCCACGATCATATAAGGTCAAAGTCAAAATAATAACACCAGTTACATATTTGCTAATTTTATTTACAAACGAAACAAACTGAAGTCAACCATATAAAATAAAGAACATGTATGTATTACGCTTCTACTCACATATTAAGAACAATTCATGTTGCCATTTGGGTAAGCACAATCTTAAAATAAATTGCTCAAAATGCTGATACATTGATTCAAAATAATGTAACAAAAAGAAAAAAAAAACATACGATCAATATTCAATATAGTGTGTTACTTGCTGTGAAACACTTTAAATACTTGTGGCCATGGATTCCTGATACTTTGGAAGTCTGTTGGCATCAATTTGTTCCCAATTCTCTTCCCATTGATTGTTTCAGTTCCTTGAATACAGTTGTAATGTGCCCCATTTTTGTCCACAGAACGTGCAAGTATGTCCCATAAATTCTCCGTAGAGCTGAGATCTGGAGAAATCGCAAGCCAGTCCATTACACAAACTTCATTCTTCAAAAACCATTCCAACTTACATACAGCGACGTGAATGGGAGCGTTATCCTGTTGGTACACGAAAGAGGGACCTCCCAATTTCTCTGCAAATGGCAGGAGATGGACTTCCAATAATGTTTGGTTGTCTGTGGCCTCATTCGATCGCTTGGGAGGGTTAAATTTGAATTATTACCTGAGATGAGACCTGCCCATGCTACAAGAGATCCTCCTTGTTGCCTTTTAGAGAAAATCACATTAGACTTCCGAATATCATGCCAGTAATAACTTTTGATGATTTCTTTTTACGGTAATTGTCTTTTAATGCAAGGTACTTGCCTACAACTTTGTATTATGAAATTCACTTACTTGACACTTCTCAAAATCAGTTTATGCTCTTCCATTCCCTATTGCGTAAATCTGTATGTACACTATTCCAATAAAGCAATAATGTGTACTGTTTTCCATTTTATTTATCTTTTAATTTATTGTAAGTACGGTATTTTCATATTCATAGACTTAAATGGGTGCATTGTGCCCGCCCCCCCCGCCCAGAATTCAATTGTCACAATTTAGAAGTGGGTTTTTCGTGACCCATTTTACGTTTATATGGCCCCTTTAAGGCTTACGATTTTTACCTGTAGCCCCTACAATAATAAAGAATAATTCCCGCCCAATTATAAAAATTTTACCTGCGCCCCTAGAAATATATTATGCCCCCGTGTTCAGAATTACTGGTCTGCATAATAAAGTCGTCTGTGGTAGAAATACAACGGTTCATGGAGGCTCATAAGGGCCACATATGCAAACAGGAGAGCGACCTTATGATCATGTAAAATAGCAATAGTACGTAGGCTGGTACATAAGTTTTTAGAATCTGGCAACACAAAAGATCATAGCTTTCATTGTTGTTGATTTTTAAAATTTCAACTTTCACGTAAGCATTGGGTATTACAGAACCAGAATTGCTATAAAATTCTTTTTACACGGCGTTGCTTTAAAGTTAATGAGGTAGTGAAAAAACATGGATTTTAGTCGAAGGGATTTTCGAGCCATGGTTTTGTATGAATTTCGACAAGGTTTGACACAGCAATGTTTGTCGATCGTATGAATTCGACTTTTGGTAATGAAGCACCATCTAAAGCAACAATTTACAACCACTTTAAATAATTCCATTTTGGACGTAGGAGTGATGAGTTTTGTGAAGGTCGACCAAAAACTACTGTGACATCACAAAACATTGATTCTGTGCTATAATTAATCACTTTAGCTCGTCGTGTCACATATGATGAAATTGAGGCACCTTTGAACATTTCAGGGACACGAGCGCATTCAATTTTACATGATCATTTAACAATCAAGAAGGTATGTGTGCGTTGGATATTACACAATTTAAATCAAACTCAAAAGGATGCTCGTGTCAAATCATTCAAGAAAATTTTGAAAAGATTCAACTGTGGTGCCTCAAAACATACATTCGACATTGTAATAGGTGATGAAACCTGGATGTATTCCTATGAACCCCTAACAAAAGAACAATCCACTGTCTGTGTGTTTCGAAATGAATCCAATCCTTCAAAAGTTGTTCGTGCACGAAGTGCTTCAAAATAAATAATTGCCTCGTTTTTTTTTGTTTTTTTTTGTAAATCCAGCCATGTTGTAACCGTTGCATTGGAGGATCGTAGAGCAATAAACGCTGATTCATATATGACAATTGGTTTGCCAGAAATGGTTGCTGAAATCAGAAAATAATTCGGAACGTCGCCCAGTGGTCTAGATCGGGTTCGTAGCGCGAATGAAGTAAAACT
>QLNU02013896.1:37857-50734 GCA_006491805.2 Dysdera silvatica
GTTGACAAATTGTTTACAACATACAAATACGTAAAGTTAATATGATGAAATACTGCACACCAAAAAAAAAAAAAAAAAAAAGAACCTAGCATTGTTTATTGATTGATTGTTTGGCTTTTTTATGGCGCAAGAGCATCTGGGCTATACTGCGCCATATCTAGCATTGTGTAGGCACAGTAAATTTAACTGAAACGAAGGTTACAACAGACATTTAGGATGGAACTTGGCTGTCCCTGGTAAGGAATACATGATTGAAAATTAAACAATTATTGAAGCAGGGGGAGAAATTTCAGGTACTAATGCACTAGCAAAAAACAAAATCCATTCGCCACTCTTTAACGTGTAAAGAATTTTAATTTGGTATTAAGTATATAGTATTCATCTGTCATGCATTAATGAATATTAGTATATCTCTGCCTGTCTGTATCAAAATACCACATAACAATGGCATCCACTGTATTGGAATTCTGTAGTGGCGGTCCATTCACAGTAGCCACAAGATGATCATTCACTTTATCCGTTTTTACCCCTTTTGCTTTCTTTTTGGTTTTACGGCTCAAAGACTACAGTGGTCATGCTGCGCCGGGACCTACTGTTTTCCGAGGAATCCGAACCTCTTAAGGCCTAGGGAACCAAACCCCGGACTACAGTGAGCAGTGCGATCTTTATGAGATCTCTGAGTAAGCGTTCTTTGCACTGCTGGGAGTCGAACCCGGATTAGCGGCGCACTAGGAGAACGCGTTACCACACTGCGCCACCGCAGGGCACACCCGTTTTTAAAAACGTTTTTACGAAGTTTTAATCCTATTAAAATAACTGTAGGAAGTAATAGCCGGAGTCTCGTTTGTCTTTTAATTAAATTAAAATAAAACTAAAGCCTCTTTCAATTTCAGATGTATTCACAGGAAGAATCATTATAAAATGCAATACTTTGCTTAAATTAGAAAACAATGAAGCTGATAGAGATTTTGCCATCGAACACTGTCAAGCAGGCTGGCATAATGATTCATACAAATACCATCATGACGTTACATATATATGAAAAATAATTTTTTATTTGAGGGGACAATGATGAAAAATTGGAGATTGTCTACTTTTGAAGGTTTTACCTAGGGTTAAAAATTAGGAACAAAAAGTTGGGCAATACCATCTAAGTATTTTTATTCAGTTGCCAAAACATTTTACTTGGGTGCAATTAAAAGAAAAGAAAAAAAAATCATGCGAGATATACCCTAGTTGAATGTTTCTATGAAGCTGCCTTTTAATGGAACTTGAGTTATTTCATATCACCTCTCCCCTCAAGCAGCAGGACCTAGTCATAAGCAGTGAGCCCCCGCCGCCCTAAAAAATGAAATTTTAGGGGGAAAAAGTAGTGGCATTTATAAGGAATTTTATGTTAAAATACGATTTTGTAGATCTGGCTCCTCAAATGCACCAGAAAATCGCGGAATATGTGAAGGTGTTATGATTAGCTTGTGCACATTATGGTAAGATAAAAATAACGATGTTTTTGCGAATTAATTTATTCTATTTCACAACGAAATTTTTATTTTGTATGGCAGGGGGAGCTGTTTCACAAAAATTTTCAGAATTTCAAGAAGAGACAAAAACGGGAGATATGCTTTCGAGGGGTAAGTCGAATCGATGAAATTTTGCGGGCTAGGATTACACACACAAAAAAAAAACTGCCGCCTTTAAAAATTTTGTGCTGTGGACACTTGTCTATATACGTATAAATCCGAGAATTCCCTACCCGCCATCCAAATGTAAACAAGTAAAATAAAAAAAAATTTTTTAAAGCCAATTCCTACTTAGGTCAACAAAGAAAAATTTTATTTTAGTTACTTTTTATTAAATAATTAATTAAATTTAATTAATGAATTAATATTTGAAAAAACTGTATTAACATCAAGTGTCATCCACTACAAGTTTAAAAAAAATTATTTGAACTTGATTGGATGGATAGAAAGTATTTTATTAACGATTGAAAATTTGAACAAGATATATAAATATATATATAGGGAGAGTGTGAGCTAATAGAAGGAATTGAAAAAAACTGAATAATTAATTTAAAAGCAAGTCATATACAATATCTTGACGATTTTGCATAGAACAGGGTATCTACAACCGCATATTATATTTAAATAGAATATTTGATATATTTAGAAAAAAATGCAGTGTTTGGTAAATAATATAATGTATGAAAAAATCAAAATGGATTGAAGTTTCATATAATTCTGTATATACTGGAAAAAATTTAAATTAAAAAAAATAATATTGAATGCACATGAAACATCTAATTTGTAATCATGATATATACGAAGTTTCGAGAAATATTACTTCAATGCGCTGCTCAAATAAAAGGGAAGAAAGGGAAAAATTGCGAAAAAAAGGGAAAAATTGGAAAAAAAGGGAAGAATTTTTTTTGCTCCCATATAAAATTAAAATTAATGAATTAATATTTGAAAAAACTGTATTAACATCAAGTGTCATCCACTACAAGTTTAAAAAAATTTATTTGAACTTGATTGGATGGATAGAAAATATTTTATTAACGATTGAAAATTTGAACAAGATATATATAGGGAGAGTGTGAGCTAATAGTAGGAATTGAAAAAATGTCGTGAAAAATGTAGGGGTGGACGCTTATTAAGAATTTTCTGCTAGAAGAAATAGGAAAAGAAATTCATCAGTCAGTTTTCAAATGTGACTATGACAGAAAACTGCAGAGGACCGACAGGTGGAGGGGTTCTCAGATTATCTTATGTGCATTATTATAATATATATATATATAGCATTTTTTAAAATAAATTTATTTTATATGACGACAACAATTTTTCTCGGTGTTTGCGGGCGAGGAGATTGATGCTTTTCCAACAAAAGCGAATTGACAGAGGTCAAAGATAGATGGCAATTTAAGAAAACAAAAACAAACTCTTCCATCTTTTGTTTGCGCTTTTTTAAAATTTAATGACTTGGGCATTTTCACCACTATGCCCATTTATAAAATCGGTTTCGATCGCGCATGATCACAAAATGAATATTATGCACATATAGATGCTTCACCAAAGACACTTTACTACAGATTTCATTTTGAGCAGCCTTCGTGATCGAAAATCGATAGCAAATTTAAAAGTTGGAAATGAGCGCGAAGCCAAAGAATATCACTAAACGCAAACCCTCTCTAAAGATCTTCCTCGTAGGTGGGAAAGAATACATTGAAACTCTGACGAAGGGAATCGAGGTATCAAAGTCGGCCACATTTCACTAGATTACAGACTATGGGTTCCCCACTACCCACTAATGAGAGCGACAGTGACTCTGATTGATCTTGCGTCGGTGAGATCGGTAGAAGGAAAAATAAAGGATTGAGCAATCGAAATTTGCGTCATATAAACAATAAAAATTTAAAAAGTTAGGCATCAAACATGATGACTGGATCAGAAATCTCAGTCGTCGAAACGAAATTTATAGGCGTAAAATACGACTAATGATAATTTCAAACCCTGGCTGCAGGATGTATACTGGTTCTTTTCGTTGCTCTTTTTCTCCACGTTCGGAGTTGCTGATCATGAAACATCCTTGCTTGTTAAGATTTTTTAAGTTTATGCTCATGGAAGGTTTTGAAAGGAATGGCTCAAAGACTACAGTGGTCATGCACTGGGACCTACTATTTTCCGAGGAATCCGGACCTCTTAAGGCCTAGGGAACTAAACCCTGGACCACAGTGAGCAGTGCAATCTTTATGAGATCTTCGAATAAGCATTCTTTTTGCACTGCTAGGAGTCAAACCTGGATTAGCGGTGCACTAGGTGAACGCATTACCACACTGCGCCACTGCAGGGTCCAATGGAAGGTTTACTTTTAATTATGGCAGACGGAAAGAAGAAACCAGGATGCCTATTGAGTTTGGTCAGGAGTTGGATAATTTTCATTGCTTTAAGATTAAACTCAATATTACTATACTTCCTTTCTAAAGGAGTATGTTTGTGCAAGATTTATGGAAAGAACAGAAAAGGCCAAGCTGTGTCAAGACCTGCTTTTTCTTCTGAGGAATCCAAACTCCTCTTGAGGCTTAGGAAACCTACCCAGAGAATGGTGAGCAGTCAGTCAATAAGCCATTCCATTTATAGCACAGCTGGGGGTTGAACCCCAGAAAAATGTAGGTTGGGCATGCATGCCAAACATGCAGTGGTAACATCTATACACGTTACCAGGGAGTCCACTAAACCCCCACCTAACACACCCCTCAAATTTCGTGCCACACCTGCTAAATATTTAAATTACAAGGGACAAGGTTCATACACATTTTTCAAAACAAAAAATTTTTTTTGTTTCGTTAAAAATTAAGGAGTATTTAAGGACCCCAAAAATTTTTTTAAGGAGACCACTTTTTTTCGGACCACTGATATAATTATTTGTAATAATCATTTTAAATAGCTTGCCACAAAAAACATGGTTTGCACTACACGAAATTTTAGGTTAACAGGAAAATTTATATACAACATATTGGGTGCAAACTGCTTTCATCCGATACACAGTTATTAATACCAACCAATTAAAACTGCAAAACTCAACAAGAAAATAAAACAGAAAATTATAGACCAACCCAATTAGATTTGATACTTTAGTCTAAAAAAAATATTATGTATATATCCATAATTTCTATAACAATGTATTATTTTAGATTAAATACTGGTAGTTTTTCCATATCTGAAAAAAAAAATCTTAAAATGGATGGCCATGTGCAAAGTGCATTCAATTTCTAAAAATTAAACTTCAAACTATTTTTACTGAATGCAATGACATTATGTTATTACATAATTTTTCTGTAAGTAATAAACTCTAAACTGGTTAATGAAGTATAGATTCATCCTTCCTTGCTTCTAAGTTCTATAAGCAATGGAAGAATCAGTTTACAAAAAAGGGTTTGCTTCTTAAGTTCACTAAACATCTCTTTAATTTTAGAATCAATACTTGCTATTTCTGCAGTTTTTTCTTTGTCAGTTTGTCTAAAACTGTTCGACTGGGTTTAACGAGGTTCAGATTCAATGTTTTTTCTGACTTTTCCGATAATTTTCCTGCAGATGACTGTAGCTCTTCTACAGCCTGTTGCAAATGTGCTTTCTTGGTTTTTAAAACCTCTACTTCATTTACATGTTTTCTCTTTTTATCAGGTAGCTGTACATTCCTTTTCACACACACTGCTAATCGAGGTAATGGTGATACTTTTGGGATGCTCCACGAGCAGAAATTCGTAATTCCTTTGTTATCGGAATCTTCTCTAAACCCCCAGAGCATCTAATTTCATCCAGCACTAACCTTCAGGCGATGTAGGATTCCTCATGAAGATTCTCGACTTCAATATGCCTGTTGATAGAGAAACCCCTTTCAACGGTAGCTTGTCGATGAGATATGACAAGTAACAATTTCACAGCTGCCCATAATTTATATTTTTTGGTATCTTTGATTTGGTCAAATAAAAACTAATCAACACGTGTTTTGTATGGGCTAAATGCTTCAAAGTCTGAATATTTTGTGGCAGTGGTATTTAGAAAATCAAGGAATTCAGAAAGTATCGAATCATAGTCTTCTCTGATTTTTTACAGACGGATAAAATTGAAAGGATGCATGTCATTTTTTCATAACAATTGTTACCTTTTGAAAACATCAAACGTAGATCAATACAGGACATACTTCTAATAATTTTGTACTGAATTAGCGATTTTTCAACAAGGTTTTTAATCATTGTAAAAATAAATCATTGGCACTCATACTTTAATTTCATCACTTGTCTTTATGAGACTTTTTTCTTAGAGATTAGTTTTTTTTAACAATTTTTCTCCAAGGAGTCTGATACAAATTTTATTTATAGAAAAATAAGTTTTCATACAAGTAAAATCAAAATTTGCTAATATAAATGGGGACTTCAATTCCTGCACATTTTCCGGTTTCATTACAAAAAAAAGTATTTAAACACTTCAAGACAAGTGTTTTCAAATCATTTGCTAAAAAAAGATAACATGGGAGAATCGGTTTGATAAACAGCAAGAAATGTCTGTAGTATCTTTGCTACAGCAAGAAAAAAGTTCAGTTTCATACGCAATAGGACATCTTTTAATGCTTCTGACACAAATGAATATGATTTGTTCTTTGGTTTGGATACCAATTTTTTCTCAACAGATAATTTATAACACTTTAGTTCTTCAATTACTTCAATTGCCTTTTCCACAGCAGGACAATTCTCAAGCCGCCTATGCTTACAAAACTTATATGGCAATTCCCAGACTCTTGACAGTTGAAAATAGTCCTCTCATCTTGCTGGCAAATCCTTGAACCACCAATATAGGGATGAAAGAAAACTTTCCATATCCCATTCAGTGGTGGTACAGCCATGTTTGAAACTATTATGTAATGTGTGTGCAGACAACAGCTTCCCACATTAACTAGTAAACTGTTATGGTCTTTTATTAATGCATCTTGTAATAAAGAAAATACCTTCCAGTTAACAGATGGGCCATCCATTGAAAAATTAATAACTTCAGAAAAGTTCGGTTTATTAGTTTCACTACAAATAGCAGATAATGTGACTTCTGTGGTTGAATGTCCCATAAAAACTAAACTATAATAGACTATTCTTACAACATTTTCCTCATCATCCCAAAATCAAATGTAAATATCCACCTGTTTCTTTTAAACTGCCATGTTCAGACTTTCACCAAACAGAGTGCTATAGCAATCTAGTTCATTAACACATCTAAATACAGCTGATTTAAAATACGGTGCCAAATCAAAGCATGGGAGGTATGCACACTTCCCGTCACAATATGAAAATTACTTTGCAATAGAACTATCAGGAAACATACTTGCAAACGAAGTAAAAAAGTAGAAATTTCGGTACAAGAACTTGTAGAATAATGCCTATCCACTACTTTCATAGTCCATTCGATTTCGGCATCTAATACTTCATTGTTGGACACCTAACGTAGAACTGCATTCTCTGTGACAGATGAGCAGCTGGAACTTGTTAGACCTGTAAATGGTGGTTTTCCACTTTCAAAAAACTGTTTTAGATTGGATTTTCCAGCTTTCAAAAGAGGTACATGCTTTTTCCCTTTAAAAATAAGAAAAAAAAGGTATAAATAATTAAA
The DNA here is from genome assembly GCA_006491805.2 of Dysdera silvatica. Taxonomy (NCBI): domain Eukaryota; kingdom Metazoa; phylum Arthropoda; class Arachnida; order Araneae; family Dysderidae; genus Dysdera; species Dysdera silvatica. The sequence goes on from QLNU02013896.1 coordinate 45,009, forward strand.
ACAAATTTACGTGGATTTTATTGTGTGTAAAATATAGATTTGCTTAAAAGTTGCTAATTTAGCATTTCGGACCATCTATTAATTACGTGTAGTTTATGGGGGAATGTGTACACACTTGTATATAAGGGGGAGGGGGTGTTATTAATTTGTACACATATACACTGCAAACTTCTGCAATATTATTTAAAATTCCAAAAGCAGAATGTACTGCAAATTGTTGTAGATAAGGGGGGAGGGGGTTAGAAAGTACTACTTGAAAACTGTACATATGTAATTAATGGACGGCCCCAGTAACGTAAATTCAGAGGGCGGCAATTAACCTTTAAAAAACAATGATAAGCACAACGATTATGACAATGACAGTCACTCGCCCCAGGCGGCAAAATATCTAGCTATGCCACTGGATGTCCCCTTTTCATCTCAAACATCAAGGAGCTATAGGCTAAAGCATAGAGAAGTTTGGAAAGTTTGGAATTTGTAATGATTTAGAAAAAAAACCCTTTTTTTTTCATTTTTCGTGAACCGTTAAAATTTTGTTGCAAATCAGGGTCAGTAAAAGGACGGAAAGATTTAATTTTTTTTTGGGGGGTGAAGACTTATGGCCCATTTTATTTAGTGTAAGTTTGGGGGGTTTGAGAAACAGCATAGTAAACCAGTGGTTAAAAACCACAGGTCACTTTACACCATTAAAAGTTGCCCCTCATAAAGTGAAATAATTTTCTTATTTTCATCAGTCCGGGCCCTCCTTGGGCTGGCATTTTCTAAGTAAAAATAAAAAATATGTACATATTGTATAAAAAATGTACGTATTATGAGACGTGGCTGCCCACCCTCGGGAAATTGTGAAACGCATCCCTCCTTGGGAAATTTCTAGGTGCGTTACTGGTGCGAAGTGCATAATTTGATAATTGAATCAAACTACATTCAGATGCAAAATTCTAAAAAAAAAATTAGACTTACCTTTCATATGTATCTTTACTGCACTCTCCCATTCCTGAGACATTGAATATCTTGTTGCGTAAGTAGCACTTTGCTTATAGCGATAATAATCGTACATTAATAGCCATTCCTTATATTCGGCGTACTCAATCCACAACTTGTTGAAAGTGCATTTTCCACCCGGCATTTTGACCTTACTGTGGTTGCGGACGGTATTTTCTTTGGAAGCTTTCAAACACATGACTATTAAGGAGAACACTGGCCGAAAGGAGGGGCAGAAAGAGTTGGTTGGCATTATGCTTCAGGCTAAAATAGGTCCAGGTCACAGCACACAGCAATCCAAAGGGCCGTGAAAGTTTCACATTTCGTTAATCGCGTTCGCTACCGTGAAGGAAAAAATAAGGAGTTTTTAATGAGTCCCACGTAATATTAAAGAGTATTAAGGGCCCTTAATTTTTGAAAACGATTACTAAGGAGCATATGAACCCTGTAATAGATATTTTTTTCAATGTTTTTTAATTTAGTTCTTGGTTTCAATAACTTTTTTTCTGTGGTACTTCATTCCATATTTTAATTCCGTAGTAGTACTAATTTTTCCTATGCTTATCCTTACCTTTCGTTTTTAAGTTCATTTTTTACGTCTAATATTATAATTATGATTTTTTCTTCTATATCTATTATCTTTTCATATTTATTTTCATTTATTTGTTTATAAATAATTAACGAAATTTGTAACTTATGACTATCTGTAGTGTTCAATAGTCCATTTTCTTTTATGAATTCTTTGCGTGATTTGCCTGTATTATTTCTCAATATTTCATTTGTTTTATTTAATAATCTTGTTAATTTATTTAAATTGGCATTAATTAAAATGCATTACCATAGGATAGATTGCTATAAATCAATGAGAGATAAACAATTTTTTTAATTTCTAATGGTAGTAATTTTTGTATCTTATATAATATTCCATTGGATATATTTTTTTTTTCTGTTTCGTTTATTTGATCATTCCAATTTAGTTGTTCTTGAATAATTATTCTTAAAAATTTTATTGATTTAATTCTATTTTTTTTATTTAATACAGTTCTTCCCATATTTGAATTCTCCACAGTTAAAAACTTATGCAATTTCATAAAATTAATTTGAAATGAAAAATACGCTTACCTACTTGAAAACAGTATAAAACTGGACACTAAAGGCATTTAACATACATTTTTTAAACAGATTTCTTCCCCCTGAGGAAAAATATAAAATTGGAAATGACCCCTTTTCAAAATGACTGATTCATTTGTTGGGAATGAAAAGTAACTAATGTAAGTAACTAAATCCATTTTTCTTGAAAAGAACGCATTGCCAAATATTTGATGACGATGTGCAGACAAAAGATGTATAATGTATTAACAATGGATTTAAAAACTTGTCCAAACATAAAAATAAGATATGCGGCATTTGCGATGTTTATTGAAAATTTTGTATTGTCTTGAAGCCATTGAATTAAAAATATTATTTTGACTATCATTTTTTGTACTTCCGCATTTATACACATTTGATTGAATTTTAAACATTACCGAATGTGAAGGAATACATTAAATCAATTATATTGTAATCAAACATTTTTTATACAGTTTCCAATGTTTTATGATCATTGTATAGTTTTCTTTATTGAACCTTTGAAAATTTTGAAATAATAATTAAGCTGCGTAATCCTACAGTGAAGAAAATATATATTCTTATGTTGAATATTTCATGAAATTCCATCACAATACTAGTTGCAATTAAATTGGGATTTTAAAAAAATGCAAGCAAAGGTAGTATGTTGTTTCCTCTCTCTTTAAGACAAATTTATTGATTTTGCTTTTGCATCTTAGATTTCATTTATTTCGAAATATTCCACTTTAATAATTACAGTTAATGATGTTATAAAGAGGGCTAACTTTATGGGAGGACGCCTGTTGAAAAAAATAGATTGTTTACTTCACAAAACCGATATTTACTCCGTTTGTAAACTGGGTATTAAAAGGAGAAAAAGTCTGGGTAGTTGAAAATTTCGTGCTCACCACCCCCCTCCTCAATATAAGTAGACTTACGCCGCTCCTGCATATAAAAGATTCCCATTTCATTGTTAAAAAATTTTTTAACTTGAACTTCGAATAAATCTAAGTATATAATAAACTACTTTTTTTTTAAAGATCAGAAAAAGAATAGATGAATAAGATTATTTTAAACAAAACATCGCAAAGAAGCATAAAAATACAGCCGATCTCACGTAAAGAGATGTGGGTAGAACAACATGAAGGAAAACCTTTCCCTCCCCTGACCACGCTGGCTTTACCCTCCTCTTCTTAAGATTCACCCGCTAACAGCTGGCATATGCTCCTTCCTGTTGATTCTATGCTCGAAGGATTTTCTTACTTGGAGATGACCCGTTTTCAAAATGAACATAGGTTTTTCAAGATAAACTATAATACTTTTTAATGAATAATGTTTATTTTTACAAATTAAATGTTTAAGACATTTGCATAAACGTGTGAACGTAAACAGGAAAAAGAGGAATTTAAAGTATGACAAAAAAAAACCAATAAATTGATTTTCTTCAGCAGCTTCTCATGTAGACCTGGTGGGCCAGTCATAAATCATCTAATAAAAATTCTGAAGATCTGGAATGTACTGAGTCAAGTTTTTGATATCCATAATTTTTTTTATTGCAAGCAATCCCGCCTTGGTAGGCGGGATTGCTTGCTGGGTCTGAGATGAATACTTACGTATCTATAGATAATTTTTTTAATAGGCAAAACTGTTCTTTTATAGTGGTGTCAATGAATAGTTTGGATCTAACCACTCCAGGTTCTTGACTGGTGAAAACAAACCCATAGAAGTTATTTACAGCAAAGTAAGTTTTTGCTCCTTGGGAATCGCTTTTCTTTCACTTCTACTAAAGAGGACTTTCTTTTTAAAGCAGGCTGGCTGGCCACCAATTTTTAAAATCAGCAACATCCTGATGTGCCATATGTTTTACTTTTTTTGGGGCTGCACTTCTTTTCCAGCATAATTTACATGTGCTCGCTCATACAATTTTTCCTCACGAATTCCAGCCTATTTGTATTAATGCCTGTTTATCACACCTTTATTGCATTTTTTTGCTGGAAAACCAAGATGTACTAGATAAACTTTCCCTGTGTGACATGATTATATCAATAAATCACACTATATCACCTAAAACAAAATATAGAGAAACAGCTAATTAGCTGGTAGGCTCCCACAATAGAAGCATGATGTTCACCTCGCAGACTTTCTTAACTGTTGCGACTTAGAAACGCAAGGAAAACAAACATAATAAGTTCAATTTTTAAAGTTGGCAAGTTTTTTCATTTCTATTTGATGTTTTCCAAATATACATGATCACATCTTCCGTATCTGATAAAATATTTTGTATAATTGTAGTTTCAATTTTTATATTTGTCTACAGTTTAAATATTTCCTGAATTCTTAAAAAAACAAAAACGAGTTTTCAACTTGCCGCTGTAGTGTGCATATGTCACTGATAGAGGCTCTTCCAAATAGGCCTACTTATTTACTCCGATGTTGTATTTGAAATAAATTATGTTTTGGTGTGTATTAATTAATTAAGTTAAATGTTTAAAGCATCAATAAATATTATTTTAAATCGATGGTGCTGCTGCAATTCTTCCATGATTATTTCTTCAAGCTGACAACACGTGGGAGAAAATTAAACTAACGATCCTTTGCACATAAACAAAGGGTTTCTTTCAACCACTCAATCTGATGTAAACATGTACAGTATTGCGCAATCCCATTTGAGGAGAGGTGATGACATCCATTGTGAAAAGGGGTCATCTCCCAAAGATGGCTCCTTTTCAAAATGAATGCTGGTAGTGGCCTTAGATTGAACTGCCTTAGAAAAATAGATTTGATCCGTTCTCACATGGAATTGAAGTGTGGAAGTTACAGGGATACGAAACCACCGAAAAGCTGATTTTGAAAAAAAATGGAGTTGACCCCTTTTCAAAATGACCGATTCAATTAATCCATAACTTTTTCCAAGTTTTTTTTTTTTTAATTTCAAATATTAAAAAATTATTACATGCACTCAAACCTGACGACACTATTTTATCATAATCAGTTTGGTAGTCATGCAGTAAAAATTTCAAAATGCTTTGTTGAATAGAAAAAAAAGGTATGAATTTATTCATAACATCGTATCATCAAAAATCGAAGTGTCAGTGACGACAATTTTAACGATTGTTCAAGACTGATATTTTTTATTTCAAAAACTAATTCACTTAAGAGGAAAGAAATTTTACTAGAGTTTCTACCTCAACAGTAAGAATAACTATGCCAAGTTTCATGAAAATCTGAGATGGTAGGTGTTATATTGCCTTTTTGCTGGGTGATTTGATGTGTAATGACCATACAGGAAGGAAAGGCTAGAGGAGTTATGGGGAAGATGAGGGAAATGTGGAGTATTGCAATGTTAGTGATGAAAAGCTGTTTGACTCATACTTCGCAGAATATATGTGGAGGCGGCGTCACAAAGACGAAGTGGAGGAAATGATTCCAAAAGTTATAAAAAATCAGACGCTTTTTAAAGATAGAAAGGTTTTCTTTGTTAAAAAATCTGAAAAGGGTATAATAGGTAGTTACTCCTTAAAAAAACCATGGCGGCCAGGAAGCGAACATGTGATGATGTAATCCGGGAAGGGAGTTGCTGTGCCTTGATGACAAAACGAGCAGGGGATACATGTGTAGTTTGGTCCTTTTTTTGTGGT
>QLNU02013897.1:12548-41360 GCA_006491805.2 Dysdera silvatica
GATCTGCAGCGATATTACGTCGCCTCCAGGCAGCATTCCTAGAAAACCAATCATCATATCCTGAAGGTGAAATTGCAGCTTATTAAAGTAGCCAGGCCATGTGCGAAGCATCTCGGTGGATGAATAAATAAAAATGAAGGCGCTGTCTTCAGCGATATTTTCCATAATTGGTGTTCTGTCAGCGTTAAAATATCGATTTATTTGAAATTTAGAGGGCTATGATATGCTAAAATCATAAAATGACATCTCATAAGTTTCAAATCAAGTATTATTAATGCAAATGAATCTAGCATATTGCATTCTAAAAAAACAAAGTTTTTTTTTCATGTTGTTGCCAGTTTAGTTTAGTTTTTATGATTACAGTGCAGGAGCTATAGTCTAATAACAGTAGTAAATGGAAGTAAAGCGACTCACTGTGCTGAATATATCACAAATCTTGGTAAAATAACACAATGGGCACAGTTTTAAAAAACTGTGTCCATTGTGTTATTTTATCAAGATTTGTAATAACAGTGGTAAGTCAAATTTTAACATAGCGTTAATTCAAACTGTATAAATAATACAACGACCAGTTATTAATAAAATGAGAGTTTGGCAGGGATTGTCCACTTTTTTTTAAAGTAGGAACAATAAAGATTTTGAAATGACTAATATGCATTTAAATCTAAGTACACAAATGTTCATCGAATAATTATTATTACTCCGTCTCAGTCAATAAAGGTCCGTCTTATTGATAAGATAATATATAGTTTTATTAGGAGATTCCATAACAAATGTTATTTTAACACTGGCGTGAGGTTTAGAAACGTAGGGCTTCGGGGGCCAGTTGCTCATTTTGTCAAGTGAACACAGGATGAAGCGGGAATGAAAATTCGAAGCTTGCGTACCTACATATTAGAATTCCTTATTTAGGGGAAGTTCGCACTGGAAGCTCTCAGTTGGGTATCGCCAGAAAAGGCAATTCGAACCAACTTGCTGAACATGGTTTTAAGGAGAACTACCAACCGGATTGGGACTCCACAAAGGTTATACATAAGAATATGACGAAACTTGGTAATATAATTTTTTTAGGAATAATAACAGCTTGGAGAATAATGATATGAGCATTTAAGAATTCCTATTAAGATTTTAAAAGATTTTTAATAATAACTTAAGGTTTTGTTAGAATTCTTAGAGAGTAGCAGAATACATTAGAAGTGGAATATATGACTGGGTATTTTAAATCAAATTAAATGAATTTTATTTATGCCAAGACGAAGGAAGAATATCACATCTCATAAAATACAAATTAGCAACATAACTTTAATAATTTTAGTTAATAGTAACATAAATATAATAAGGTGAAAGTAGTACAAAATTATTATTTTTAGTACTATCTGATGAATAACCCATATATAATATAGAATAAAATACTTATGCTATAATGTAGCAAAACCTGCATTGCAAGAAGTATATTTACAAGTTATTTGCAAAGTGAAAAATGTTTTTATGTAATGCAAAATAAAAATTAATATGCTTACTGTAACGTATTTACAAAAACCTTTTTAGAAATTTATGAAAAATTGTTATATTTCAGATGGTAATATAGTAAATGTCACAGTGGACATTTGTTTTATTATAGAGGAACGGAAACTGGAAGAACAAGTGGTGTTGGCTTCTTAATCAACAAAAGAATTAAAGACTGTCTTCTGGAAGTTGAAAGTACATCAGATCGAGCAGCGAGGCTCGTTGTTCAACTAACCCAGCGATACCAACTTCAAATAGTACAGGTATATGCACCAACATCAAGCCATACCGACGAAGAGGTTGAAGAATTTTATGAAGAAATCAAAGAGTTACACACCAAAGGGAAACAACATATCAAGCTCATCATGGGGGATTTCAATGCAAGAATTGGACAACAGGAACAAGGAGAGACATCGGTTGGTAAATACGGATATGGGGAAAGGAATGAACGTGGCGATCAACTCATCGAATTTGCAGAAGCTGAAAATCTTAGCATCATGAATTCATTTTTTAAGAAGAAACCGCAAAGAAAATGGACATGGAAACACCCAAATGGGGGAACTAGTGAAATTGACTATATCCTGGCAAACAAGAAATCAATTATTGAAGATTGCAGTGTACTGAACAGATTTAATACTGGAAGTGATCATCGAATGGTGAGATGTAAAGTGCACTTAAATACTAAATTAGAACGGCAGAAGCTCATTAGGAAACAAGTAAGTAAGAGGGTGGATTTAAAGAAATTAAAAGAAAATACCGAGGCATTCAAGTTGGAATTAAAAAATCGCTTTTCTGCACTGGAAGGACTTATTGAAGAAGTTGACATCTCAGAAGCAAATGAAAACATTGTTAAGACAATAGTTGAAACTGCTGGGGAAATTGGTGGTGTAACCTGTAAAAAGCACAATAGCAAATTATCTGAGAAGACGAAACAGCTCATGAAAAGGCGAAGAGATATGAAGGTGGACAATCAAAATACCAGTTCCAGGATTGAGTACATAGAACTTTGTAAAACTCTGCGCAAAAGCATGAAAGAAGACATAAGAAAATTCAACTGTGAGTTAGTAAGGAAAGCCATTGAAAATAACAAGAGCCTTAGGGTTGTTAAAGGAAGTTTATCTGTTGGGAAGAAACACATCATTGCATTAAAAGGAGAGGATGGCACCGTAACAAGAAATAGGGAAGAAATACTTAGAAGAGTTGAAGAATTCTACAAAAATCTATACGAAAGTAACAGTGGATTAAACGAAGACTCTGAGATAGTCGAAGGAACAGCTCCTAAAATCTTAAAAGAAGAAGTTTCATTTGCAATAAAAAGTATGAAGAAAGGAAGAGCCCCTGGTGATGATGGTATTACATTAGATATCCTAAAAGAAGCTGGAGAATATGTAGAAGACATACTTGCAAAATTCTTTACCAAATGTCTTAACAGCGGTAACATACCAAACCAATGGGATTCTGCAACAGTAATTCTTTTGCATAAAAAAGGTGATAAAGAGGATTTGAAAAATTACCGACCAATTAGCTTGTTACCTGCTATTTATAAAATCTTCACAAAAGTGCTAACACATCGCCTGCAGAAAAAATTAGATGCAGCTCAACCAAGAGAACAAGCTGGATTTCGAAGTGGATTCAGTACAGTGGACCATATTCAAGTATTAAGAGAATTAATTGAAAGAACACATGAATATGAACTTCCATTGTGTGTGGCATTTATTGACTATGAGAAGGCCTTTGACTCTATTAAAACATCAGCAGTCATCAACTCTTTAAGATCAACAGACATTGAGGATGTGTACATTGACATGGTGAAACGTGTGTATAAAAATGCAAGTGCAAAATTTCGGTTACATAAAGATACCAAAACTATCAAACTTGGCAAAGGGGTGAGGCAGGGAGATACCATTTCTCCAAAACTTTTTACTTCAGCTTTACAGATGATTTTTCAGCTGATAAATTGGAATAACAAGGGAATAAAAATAAATGGTGAATATTTAAATCATTTGCGGTTTGCTGATGACATTGTTATTTTTTCAACGAACCCATCAGAACTCCAAGACATGGTACAGGAGCTCTCAACTAGAAGTAAAGAAGTTGGACTCAAGATGAACCTACAAAAAACTAAGATCATGTTCAATAATTTCGTAGAGGAAACAAAAATACAAGTTGACAACATTGAGCTAGAAATTGCTGATTCATATATTTACCTTGGCCAGCTGATTTCAATGGATGGCAACATTATGAAAGAACTCAACAGACGTATTAAACTTGGCTGGAGTGCATTTGGAAGAAACAGTTTTATCCTGAAGGGGAAATTGCCTTTGTGTCTAAAAAGAAAGGTCTTCAACCAGTGTGTATTGCCAGTCCTCTCTTATGGATCAGAGACATGGAGTCTAACAGTTGGAGCAATACGAAAGTTACAGACAACGCAAAGGAGCATGGAGAGGTGCATGCTTGGAATAACTAGGAGAGATCGAAAAAGAAACACTTGGGTGAGAGAGCAAACTAGAGTAGAGGACATCATTGTTAAAGTAAAAGGGCTGAAATGGCGATGGGCTGGGCATATTGCAAGAAGAACTGATCAACGATGGACAACAGAAATTCTGAACTGGATTCCAAGAGACCACCGAAGACCTAGAAAACGTCCTCAAACTAGATGGGTGGATGAAATAAGAAAACAGGTTGGGGTGACGTGGAAACGAATGGCCCAGGATAGACTTGTGTGGAAAGCATTTGGAGAGACCTTCATCCAGCAGTGGATAGATAATGGTTGAATATGATGATGATGATGATATATATATATGTAGCTCCGTGCTACATTATGTAAAATGTGAAAAGATATATGCAGTAAAACCTCTGTATAGTGGACATCTTGAAAATCGAATATCTGTTTGCTATTCTGTTGGGTTAGGGGACAGTAAACAACACGTACAATGAACAGCAATGGAGACAATGCTTACCGTCTTCTGCTACTTATAATAATGTTTATTAAATTAAAAATTAATTATATATTCATGCAATTGGGATAATTATTCTTTGCTATTTTTAAAATTAATTAGTGCAATTTTTATTTTAAAACTTAAACTTTAATGAAATTTTTAAAATCACAGAAAAAATGAAATTTTACTGTGATTAGGTCCTTCAGCTGTGCGTAAATCTTTTAGTAAATTTTTTTTTTTATATAATTTTTTGAATGGACTGTTGCAGTTTCAAAATAGTTATCAGTTTCCTTTGCCAAAGTTTTGGCTTCCTCCCCACAATACAGGCAATAAGAATGCTATTTCCGGATAAAACATTTCTTTGAATTGTTTAGGCCAGTGGGTCCCATGCTTTTGGATTCGCAACATTCTTAGTTTGTTAAAAACTGTGCCACGGTGCATAGATTATGAATGACTGTATCCCCTTCGTCACTTCCTGTCCACCACTTTTCTGGGAGTGCAGTGTTGCCGTTTGTGGCCAGACGTTCCGGTACTTTTACGCAGATGATAAACATCACTTTTCAATGTTCTGTCCCATCCTTTCAAGTTTTTGTGCTACTTCAGATCCCTATTCCTATCCTGTTCCATACTTCTCCGTCAACTGTTTTCTATTCATTTGTTTACCCACTCACTGTGTAATTTTGCACCGTTTTCTTGGCATACAGTTCTGCTTTCCCGTTTTTTCATTTGCACAATTTGCAATGGTAGAGCTTCAACCCTGGGAAGAGCGATTAGAAATTCCAGTCGAAGGCGAAGAATCCATTGGCATATTCTGTGACTTACCTTGAAGACTTAAAGAACAAGTGCAGAAGTCAAGGCCATGCTAGGATTTAATTTCGGGGGAGGGGTTTAAAAAATTTTTGTAAAATTTGATTTGAATAAAGATGTGTCATCTTTATCATAAAGAAGAAATATAAATACATCATACAAAAATAAATGAGGAAATACCAATTTTGCCTTCAGACATCATTGTAAATTTTTACTTGTAGTTTTGCCATCAAAATTTAATTTTTGCATTGTCCCTCCCCCTTTTAAAGAAAATTGTTTTTATATTATTTTTTTTTCCTTTAAAGTATTCTCAAATTAATGGTTTACGAAACGAAATCTCGTGATCAGGATTTTGATAATTATTCAACATTTAAGAGGTGTTTTTTGTCCCCTTTTTATAAGTTTCACAAATATATATATATATATATATAATCATTTTGCGGTCCTATTACAAATTTAGTTTTGAAGGGGGTGGTCCCTGAGATCCCCCCATCTGGATACAAGCATGCCACAAATGCATTTTGAATAGCAAAAAAAATTTTTTTTTTTATTTCCCCCTTTTTTTTTTATGTTTTTGAAAGTTTTTTTTTTCTTATTTTCTGTTACCAAAATCACTGTCCACTATTCAGAGGTGAACACATAGAAGTGTGTATCGGGATTGAGAAATAGAAAAGAGTTTGTTAAATACAAGTATTGACTATTCAGGAGGGCTTGTTACGAGAAGGTTTTACTGTACTTATTTATATAATAACGTAATGTAAAATATATAAAAGTTTAAGGTATGGTATGCAAGATAATTATAGGTTGTAAAATATAAAAATAGAATAAAATTAAAGATTTTCACGATGTGTGTGTGGCATGTGAAAATGAAATATAAAGCCCAGTGATACAAGACATGAACTATATATAAATGAGATATAAAGCTAAATGATGTGGAATGTGAAATACAAAAATGGGATGTAATGTTAACGAAAATTAGCACAAATTGATTTAATGAACTGAGGAAACTACAATATGCTACAAGATTTCGTTAGTTCAGCGAGTAATAACTGTTTTAAATGTAATTTTATATTTGTCAACCTACTCACATCATATACGTAAGTGCAGGGCTATCCCCAAAGGGTACACGCTGTGTGCTTTATATACTCGCAAGAGAATTGAAAAATACGGAGTACGCGCCGCATACTCTCAAAGTCTCAAGAAAGTTTTTGTATTTGCTGGTTTTTGGGCAACTTTCAATGAAGTTCAGCCATTTTTTTTTTTTTGCTAGTCATTTACAAAACAAGCTTGAATGGAAACAAATACGGGAAAACCCCCAAGCCTTAAAATAGCATCCTGCGTACGAACAGAAGAGGAATGAAAAACTGATGGAAGGGGCATGTGCCACCTTGGGCTTGGATAGGCGATAAACGACCAGTCAAATGCCAGTCAGCGCGGCGCGATGACGTCACCAAGTCCAGTAACCCCTCAATTTCAATACTCTTTAATTAAGATAGCACCATATACTCTTATTAATTTTCACCAGGACAGCCCTGCATAAGTGTACTTATACTGTTTACAGTTATGTCATAAGTGATTATTAGTACTTATGTGAGTTTAATTTATAAACTTTAAAAAATTTTGGGATGGTGTTTAGGAGCAAATTTGTTGGAGCTGGTACATTATGACATTTTTAAAGTGGTTGATTTGCTATGTATATGTTCTTGTTATATGTGCAGATTTATCATTTCTGCTTAGTATTTTCCCTTAATGACCAGGGCTGGGGGACAGGATTTCTGCTCCCCCCTAGGTAATTTATCAGATTGGGCCCCTCTCAACCAATTATGTATGTATAATGATAAATTACGTTTGTTATAAAGTTCCATGCCTGGAGCCCCTTAAGAATCCAGGCCTCTGGGGTTTTGCCCCTTTTACCAGCCCTGATGATAACTTCATGTATTTCATCAATTTTAAATCATTTGTTTACATTAAAGTTCAATAACATTATATAACATAGAACCCTTTCATTGGATAAAACATGCATCAATTCATTTCAAACACACATTGCGAAGGTTTCCACGCACCTGGAGGACCTAGAAAACCTGGAATTCTCAGGGAATTTGAAATCATTCCTAAAGGTAAGGGAAAAGTCACGGGAAACCTTCTAACTTCCATTTTGAATAGCTAAATCTCCCATGAACGTGAATCCATTTTCCTCGCAATCAAAATTCAGTGGAAAGTTCGTGATTGGTCAAGGAATTTTGCAGGAAAAGTCAAGGAAAACCTGAAAAAGTTAGGATCCCCCCATATAAGCAGAAACCCTGCATTGCAGTCTTTCATCAAGAGTCAACTGGTGTGAACGTCAAGTGAACTCAGAGTAATACCATTTTATGCCACTTTTCAGTATCTGGTGGCACTGGATTTTCAATACAGCGGTGATTATGTTCCGGGATTTCCGTAAATTCTGAGAATTTCAACTTGACCCTTCTGGGATTTCTTTTTAAAAAATTTCAAAATTTTTTTTTGTTTGGTTCCCTGTAATTTTTTGTATGCCTATGGAAATCAGTGTCTTTTCAAAAAATATTATGTAACATGTCAGGGAATTTTCTGGTATGTTTGGGGAACCTGGTTTGGACTTACAATCACCCCTGTCAATAGTGTAACTGCTATCCAACCTGGAAAATATATGAAAGCTGAAAAATAGGATGAAAAATTTTAAAGGGGGAGGGGGGGATAATGATTGAGTGGATTTTATTAGGGCTTTCCATGAATTACTGAAGCTCGGAGTTGATTTATATTTAATGAAGCCATTAGGTATTGCTACCAACAGCAACTTGAACTGGGGCTTTCCATGAATTACTGAAGCTCGGAGTTGATTTATATTTAATGAAGCCATTAGGTATTGCTACCAACAGCAACTTGAACTGGCAAAACTCTTCGTGTTTTTGAAGATTCGCTCCAGTCAATTATTGATGAAAGACTGCACTGTCAGTCTGAAATGCATCCATACATGCTTTATGTCAAAGGCGGACACAGGGGTCATAACCCCCAATATATTTTTTCACTGTAAAGAAATTCCGATTTTCATGATAAATGAAGGGTGTGTTATTCCAAGACCATGGCAAATTCTGTCCTTGACCCCCCCCCAAATGAAAGTCTGTGTCCACCCCTGCTTTATGTAACGTCAAAAAATATAGTTTACAACATCGTTACTAACCTATAATTTATTCTATGTTAGTGCTAGGGCAATTTTTATGCTTATGTGTTATTTAATTTCTTACCAATGGCAAACACATGCATTATTCCTCACATACGTGTGAAATGAGTTCCGGAGTATAGTAAAACCTGTTTAAGTTGTTTCTTTGTTGTCTTTTTTTTTTTTTTTTTTTGCATGTTGTATGATGTTTCTCACTAATTATTTTAATAGTACATTTGTCGATCCAGAATTACGAGCTGCTATGGGGAAGCAAGCAGTGTTGTTGGCGAAGGCAGTTGGCTATGACTCTGCTGGTAAAAAAAGATTTTTTATATTCCATTTTGAAAATTCATATTCACCTGTTTCTTTTCAGGGCAATTCTTAGCTGGTGCAAGCTCTCATTCAATAATCATTCTCTGTCTTAGTGGATATAAACACACCATCGGGCCAGTGGAACTGGGTTCAAGTCCTAATAAGCATGGCTGTTTGTGAATGTATCATGATAAGCTGTCTGTCCCATCCCAGACAACCCATCGCACAGTCTTTCTTGGGGCATAAAGTGTACAAATACAAGAATTCGTTACTGTACTACACATTTCATATGAAGCACTGTTGTGTATTTTGCATAGCCCAACGGTGATATAGTGGTGATGTGTTCTGCTATTATGCCATTAATGCAGGTTCAATTCTGACGCGGAATGACCCTTGATGTTCTTACGTCATGAAAATGCAAGCAGCGAGATTTTATTAATTAAACTAATTAATCAAATTAATTCCCCTTACAATGACTCTTTCCACTTTAAAACGATCTCCACGAATGGGGAAATTAGAAAGCCATGGATAACCAATTTACTTCTACATGAAATTAGGTTCAAAAATAAATTTTATCTTTTTAGAAAACAGATCAATGAATAACCTTTCTGCCTTCTGCATTTTCAGAAATAAATTAAACAAAGAACTAAAATATGCCAAATGCTCTTATTTAATGGAATTTTTTACTAATTCTACCCCAAAAAAATCTTTGTCTAAATTAAATGAATTATTTGGTCAGAAAAAAAAATTTCAAAACTCAATAGGTGACCTTATTAACGACAATCAAACCTTAACAACCGACACACAAAAGCTCACTGCATTCAATAATTATTTTATTGATTTTCCCTATGTCTTAAATAATAATCATTCTAATATATTGAATCTCAAAAATGATTGTTATGATTATTCAATTGGTGACTCTATGTTCTTGTCGCCTATTACTAATCTTGAAATAAATAAGATCCTGGGAAAAATTTATTTGTTCGGAGGCCCTGGACATGATGGTATTCGCCCAATAGCAGTGAAATTCGTCGCCGAGTTCATTAAATCTCCACTTACGCATTTTTGTAACCTAATCTTTACTAACCTAATCTACTACTAATCTACTACTTAACCTAATCTTAACTAGTGGAATTATTCCTAATGACTTCAAAATTTTAGTTATTACTCCGATATTTAAAAAAGGTTCGAGAACTGAAATCTCTAACTACAGACCTATTTCAATACTTACCATCTTTACTAAGATCTTTGAGAAGCTTCTTTATAATAGATTATATAGCTTCTTAGAACTTGACTTAATAATATTATACACAATAATCAGTTTGGTTTTATTAAAGGCAGATCAACTGAACATGCATTACTAGCAGCTACCGACTTTATATATTCATCCTTAGATTAAAAAAAAAAATCAGTCGTCGGTGTTTTCTTTGATCTGTCCAGGGCCTTCGACATCATCAATCGTGAAAGACTTTTTTTTTAAATTGAAACTAACAGGTGTTTGTGTTCTCTGTAATAACTTATTTCGAAATTATTTAATCATCAGGCAATAATTTGTACATTTGAATGGTAACCGTTCTCTGCTTCGTACTATACTTTGTGGAGTTCCACAGAGATCCATGCTTGGACCTTTATTATTTAATTTTTATCTAAACGACATATTTTTCTTACCTGTACTTTTCAAACCACTTTGCTTTGCAGGTGACACGAGCATCTTTTTTAATAATTTCGAAGTTGATAATTTAATTCAACGAGTCAATAGCGATATCGTATGTTTTACTAACTTCTTTAATATTAACATCTTAACATTAAACACCATAAAGACAAAACGTTTGCTATTCACCACCACCACCAACAACAACAACAAAAAAAAATATATATATATTTTGGATGACCTCAGTCTTATTGTAAATAATAAATCTATTCCCTTTTCTCTAAAAACTAATTTCCTTAGTATTACCTTCCAGGCAAACCTAAAATGGGATTTGCATGTTCATACAGATTGTTCCATACTAAGTAGAAATATTGGTATAATTAGAAACACTATCTTTTATCTACCTACCTCAATCTTACTAGGTCTATATTATTCTTTAATCTTTTCTAATTTGTATTATTGCCTACTGATTTAGGGTCATACTTCGACATCAATTTTACATCGTCTAACCTCACTTCAAACAAAATATCTCTGCCTTTTTCCTTACCAAAGTTCTGCCCCTCACATTCTGGAAATTGTGAAACGTTTTTGCATTCTCTTAATTGATGAACTTCTCTATTTTAAAGCCTCCACATTTATGTTTAATGCTATTAAATCTTCATGGCATCCTAAAATCATTTCTCTTCACTTACTCAACCACGCACATCTCACAAGAACAGCGGGCAATTACATACCCGAATTTCCTAGAACCAATCAGGAGCTGGTGCGAACGGACTGTTATGGTCCCGGAGTGTGGAACTCGCATTCTACTTCCTGACAATCAATAAACTCACTCCCTCAGTTTAAAAAACTTCTTTATACACACTTTTCTATTTTATACAACGAAATATCACTACCTGGGGCAGCATGGGCTCTGTCAGACAATGATAGTCTTTACCCATTACTGCCCAGGTGAACCACTGTATGTTCAGTATTGTATTAAAGTGTTTGTAATCAGTGTGATTCTTCTGAATAAAGTATATCTTACCTTAATAGTACAATATGATGCACGTAAATTTGTCAGCTTACCATAGTCCGGTGGCTTAGGGTAGGTTGCCAGCACCCAGGGCCAATTAACTATTGCACCCACTAAAACCTGTTAGCATTCCTTTCCATCATTCCAATATTCAAATTTTGGGTTCAGGGTTTCCATTCTGGTGACACCCTCTCGTGCTACGCAAATTCCGTAGTTCAGGGTTTGGTTTCCTAGGCAATAGCGGTTTAAATTGTGTGGAAAACTGTAGGTTTCATCGGAGCATGACCTTAGCTGTGCTTGTGCCATAAAACCATACAAGTGGCATTGCTGCGTATTGCGCACTGGTGCTCAGAATAAAAAGGTAAATCTACAAAAGCGATTGCTAGTCACGGTGCCATGAAGAAAATTCAATATTGTGAATTAAAGAGCTTCATTTCGCAGTTTCAGGAGTTACGAGTGAAAAATAACAATCTGTATGTAACTTATATTGGTTATATAGATGGGAGTGGGAAGGGCATAAAGCAAAGTGTGCCATGAAATGTTACAAAATATTAACATGATATGCGATCGCCCCGATAGCTACACAGCTCTCACAGTAGTTTTCCATACTGTTTACGGGGATTCTCAATTGTAACGAAACAATATAAAATTTCATCAGGAGATTCCACAATGACTGTTAATTTTATACTGGTATAAGTTTTAAAAACACTGTGTTTCAGGAACCAGTTATCCCTTTGTCAAGTGAAGGCAGAATTTCCAATCTTCGTTCCGCCTTCACTTGATACAGGGATCAGTTGTCTCCTGAAACCATGTTTTTACGGTTAGTATAAAGCTTAATTTATACACAGTTGAATTCTGTTAATACAGTCTCGGTTATGTGATAAATCAGTCTCGGTTGTAGTGACAAATCAGGTATTTGTCAATATTCGAAAGTTCCCATTCTGCTTATTTGTATATACAGTGTTACCCCCAATAAGGGACACCGATGGGACTGGCCATTTTGTCCCTTAAATAGAGGTGTCCCTTCTTTAGAGATATATATTGATATATAGACATACTGGGCACCAGAGAAATTGTCCCTTAATTAAAGGTATCCCTTATTCGGAGGTGTCCCTTATGCAAGGTAATACTTTAATTATTTGTTGGTTATAGTGTCGAAATTTTGGTGAAATTTTTAATGTCGCCATAACTGATTTTGGCTGTGCATATAAATGTAGAAGGCCCTGTAGTGGTAAAGTGATATCACGTTCACCTAACATGCGGGTTCAACCCCCAGCTGTGTCCAGAAAAGAAAAAAAGCTTAGCAATTAACTGCTCACCGTAGTCCGGGGGTTGTTTCCCTAGGCCTTATAGAGGTTTGGATTTCCTCGGAAAACTAAGTCTCGGTGAATGAATGACCCTTGCTGTCCTTGTGTCCTAGGACTCAAGCAAACGTAGAGTATTTTTTAACTACCTAAGTGTGTCTGCAAAACTATCAGTTTAAAAGATAGCCTCGGTTATGTTACGTTTTCAATAATTTTTTTTTTCTAGGAACTGTCGAGTTTTTGGTAGATTCTAAAAAGAATTTCTATTTCCTTGAAATGAATACCAGATTGCAGGTCAGTGATTCGAATCCAAATTTGTATTTAATTTTTGCATTTTTTCTCCTGAAGTGGTTGAAGTACACAGGCGTGCAAAAATTAAGGATAAGATGGAAAAAGTAACGTAACAGCAGAACGAACACGCATAACCGACCGAAAGACCAATCAGGAAACTACCTAGGGTCCGATACGGTAAGGCATTTACATATACGCATCATGACGTAAAGTGGGCTTGTGTGTAGGGTATAAAGCGTGATGGCGGTGTACACGCACCATTTCAGTGGAAGCTATTGCACAGTGTATATCGGTTTGAACGACGGCAAGTTGCTGTAGCAGTGCGAGATATTCAACAGACAGCCCCGTAGACAACATCTGGATAACTTTACTCAAGGCTGAATCATTGGAAAGTTGATAGAATATCGAAGTGTGACGAGTGAGGCCGAGGAGTTCGTAATCGCACACAACATTGTATCGTGAGCATGGACAGGAAGACGACAGACATGAACGACAGGAGCAGCTGTCTGAAGGTTTAGTGGTGGTCGTCCACAAGCAACTATGGCAAGGGAGGACTGGTATCTAGTTCTACGGGCGAGAAAAAATCGACGGCTGACAGCGGTGAAATCGCAGCCACATGCAAACACACTACTGGACGGCTGCTATCGCATTTTACCATGGCTAGAAGACTGCACATAGGTGGTTTATTCGCTCGACGACAAGTACGGTGTATGCCATTGATGCCTACACATCGGAGATGGCATTTTTTTTGATGCCAAGAACATAAGGTATGAGGAGCTCAGCAATAGGATCGAATGCCGTTTTTGAATGAGGGCTGATTTATTCTCACTAGCGATTCTGGACATCTCCAGATTTGTAGAGAGCAGGGAACACTCAATCACCCCTCCAACATCGTCAAAAGGGATCGGTTTGGAGGTGGCGGAGTTCTCTTTCGGAGGGCATAATGCTTGATGGCCGAACAGAGCTTTACAAATTCCAAGGAAGTTCAGTCACTGGTGACCACTAGTGTATCGAAGTTCTCTTTCCTTATGTCCATCTTTTCCGGGGTGCTGTGGGCCCTGAATTCCTTTTCATGGATGACAACGCTATATTTCATCATAGAGCGGCTGTTACTGAGCTGTTAAAAAGTGAAGATATCGTATGGAATGGCCCGCACGGTCTCCGGACCTGAATCTAATAGAACACGTGTGGAATGTTCTCGAGAAACGCTTGGCAGTACATTGCGATCAGGCAGCAACGATTCCGCAGCTGAATTTTGCTCTACAAGAGGAATGGGCCATGATGCCTCAAGAGCTTGTCGACAACCTCTTACTGAGCATGAACAGATGGTGTACATCCTGCATCGCAGTCAGGGGTGATCATATCCCCTACTGAAAACTGTTTTTCTTGCCTGCCGTTTGTCACATGGACGTTTCTGCCTTCTGTCCTCCTGTGCTGAAAGCCCACTTTTGAATAAAAGTCCTTTGTATCCTTTGGATTCCTTTCTTGGTCAGTATTGTTCACCGTTTCCATAATCTTACATCTTGGAAATATTATGGTATGCTTTGTACCCATTTGAGACACTGTTGTGCGACGCTACATTAAAAAAACTCCCATCCTTAATTTTTGCACACCAGTGTATAACATATAATTTTAAGTGCAAGAAGAATATATTTTACATTAATGTACTATATATTTTCGCCAATGCTATCTTTTTATTACTTTTTTTTTTCTTTTCTTTTTCTTTTATTGCAAATGATCTCAGTGTTAAATTGCATGATAGTGAAGGGATTTAAAAACTCGTATGACTAGTTTCAAGGATTTATTAATAGGAAAAAACAAAGCAGACATCATCGCAATTGACAAACAAATAGAAACCATAGGTCCCAATGCAACATGACCTTTGCTGTCCTTGCACCATAAAACAAATACAATAATAAATCCAATAGTGTGATTGGTTGATTTGGCTTCATGGTGCAATGACCGTTAAAGTCATGCTATCCAAACCAAGGTATATATTTTTATGTATAGCTGAAGTATGCGGTAGTGCTAAGTGTTTGGCACTACCACATTTATGAGTGAAAGACGAAAACGAGTAAGGGTAACATGGAAACAAATTGTCCAAAATAGACACATATGGAGAAGGCACTCGGAGGTGTCTTCATTCGGCAGTAGCTAGACGGTGGTGGAATATGATACGTTGATATGGAATACAATGGAATATTGATTATTTCCTTTATATTCTGTAGGTCGAGCATCCGATCACGGAGTGTATCACCGGAGTTGATCTAGTTCACCAAATGATCCGAATAGCCAAAGGTTGTCGTCAGTTCTCGCTTCACGTATGAAGAAATTGTTCCATGATATGATTGTTTTTAAATATTCATTTTCTTTATAGGCCATCCCCTGAGATTAAACCAGGAGGACATAGGAATTAATGGCTGGTCTGTGGAATGTCGAGTATATGCCGAAGATCCATATAAACATTTCGGTCTTCCTTCCATTGGCCGACTGTATAAATATGATGAGCCAACCTACATTCCAAATGTGAGTTGTTCCGCATGTTTTACGTTATGGGTCCAATTTTTTTTTATTAACACTTCTTTGTTGTGAATTCTTCGTAAAATTACGTGGTTGTGTCCAATGAACTGTTGACTGTCGGTAGTTTTGCTATCCATCTTAGAGCGTCTGGTGACAGATATTGAGTCATATGTGGTGTTGAAGTTGTTTGTAGTGCTGCCGTATTAGCTATTAAAAAAATACCGTACAGATAACATGGTCATCTATCGAGCTATTCATCCAGGTGTGATTCTAATGATGTTATAGGAAATGCCATTTTTTTTTCTACCTACCTTCTTTCAGAGGTTCTACATGGGAAATGGAGGTTCAAATTCTTTGGAAAACTGGACGATCTTAGCTATCTATGGGTATAGGTACAAGACCTCCCAATTTTTTATCGATCTTCTGGTTGGAAAACTATTTCTTCTGATTTTCAGGGATTCCGTCTAAATTCTTAATTTTTTTTTTAAATGCCTATTGGTGCATATTCATTTAACTTTTTATGCATATTGAAACGGTCATAACAATGAATGGCAAACAAGCGAGAAAAATGCATGTGCCATTAACAGTGCATATGGTTGATTGTAGATTTTTTATTTCTAGAAATTGGCATCTGTGCTTGTGCCATAAAGTAAACTGAACAATATTAAGAAACAAAACAAAAACACATGGAGCTCTGCGGTGGCGCAGTGTGGTAACGCGTTCGCCTAGTACGCCGTTAATCCGAGTTCGACTCCCAACAGTGCAAAGAACGCTTACTCAGAGATCTCATAAAGATCGCACTGCTCACTGTAGTCCGGGGTTTGGTTCCCTAGGCCTTAAGAGCTCGAGAGGTTCGGATTCCTCGGAAAACAGTAGGTCCCGGCGCAGCATGACCACTGTAGTCCTTGAGCCGTAAAAACCACAAAAAAAAACACATGGAACGGTGAGCAGTGGTGCCATCGCAGTTAGAGATATGCAAAAGCTTTTCTTGATTAAACCGTATATAGAGATAACATTTGTTTACGAGTTTGAAAATCACAGGATATTATTAGCAAATATAGTCATACTTGGTTATAATGAGAGTAAATAAAACATTTGTTTAGTTACGTTTAAAACACAGAGTAAAAACCCGTTTTTGCGAGACAAAACTTGCTGTATCTAGTAACAGTGTTGTAAATTTTCCCTGAAGTTATGCCATCCAATATTTCTGTTCCTGAAGCTATTGTCACTTAGATACAAGCTGCAAATAATCCTGAATTTGACAATAACAGCAACGAGAAGGGACGATTATGTTCCGGGATTTCCATAAATTCTAAGAATTTCAACTTCCCTTTTCCTGGATTTCTGTTTAAAAAATCACCAAAATTTTGTTTTGTTTCTTATAATTATTTATATTCCTTTTGAAATTAGTGTCTTGACCAAAAATATTACAAACATGTCAGGGAGTTTTCTGATATGTTTAAGGAATCTGGTTTGGACTTTTCAATCACCCCTGAATGAGGACATCAATCGGCCGATCACCAACTTGCATAATAGTATTAAAATGTGGCAAAGACGTAAAATTCTGATATTTAGATAAATTATATAATAGGTAAATGATATTTTTGTTTTTACTTTTCCTTTTTTTTTTTAAAAAAAAAGTATTATTTTAACGGTAATCTGGTGTTAACGAGAACCTGGATATAACGAGCAAAAGTGCTGGTTCCTTTATACTCATTATAGACGTGTTTGACTGTATATTCTGCTGTTTGTTTCTTAATTCTTCTCCGATTACGTACAATAACATTATAGACTCCAGGAAACAGTACTACTGCTACTATTTGTGTATCGACCTACTAGGCATTATTGTGAGTATGGCTGTAGATTTGTATTTGGTGTTGCTCATTTCTAGAAAGATGAGTAAAGTTATGTAAAAAAAATTATTCAAAAATAAATTGTTAAGCCAAAAAAAAAAGTAATGATTGTAAGGCTCAGTGAAATCTGTTCATAACGATGCTCAAGGGATGGGGAAAAGTGTCGTTATAAGTAATTTATCGTTGGAGACGAAGTTGAATATGATACCTTCTATGTGTATCCACCAGGTCTGTTTGACCTCTTGTATCCATCCAGATTCTACCGTCTGCGCTGCCTCCCTGGTTGTGTTCTTCACCTTCCTGGACAGATTTTGGACAGATCCTGGACAGGACTTTGGACAGATCCTGTAGAGTCCACGGCTTGTCCCAAGGTGTGTTTCCAGTCCAGTAGCTGTGGATGTTCTCCGCAGTGGCCAATCCGGCAGCTGGTTTCGGTTTGTGTTATACACTCTATAACAAAAAAATCGATGCACCAAGAAGGAGTTGTCCGACTGTAATGAAATTTCGTATTCAAAGACATTTTGACCGAACATGCAAATGATTAAAATTTGGTGTCCAATGAATGAATAGCGGGAACTCCAGCGCATCGGAACTGCGCATTCAGCAGGTGTATATAAGGAGCGATTCTCAATATGTGGTCAAAATTTCTGTTGCATTTTGACTGCGGATATCTTACGTTGACTGTAACAATGCCTCGCCGAAAGATTCGTGCTCATTACGAGCATATGTCAGAGTTTGAAAGAGGCTGGTTGGACGAATCGAAGAATCGCTGGACATGTGGGTCGAAGCGATGCGGCGATTGGACGGTGCTGGCAAGAGTGGGTCAACAACGGCAGATGTCAGCGTCGGGATGGCAGTGGTCGACCTAGGGCCACAACAGAACGGGAAGACAGAGCGATTGTCAGAGCAGCTGTCACAGCATCGGATTCGTCGTTATCAACTATTCAACGTGTGGCCCGCACACATGTGTCCAACATGACCCTCTGTAGACGACTGAGAGAGCGGAATTTACGCTCGCGCCGACCGTTACGCCGCTTACCTCTCACGCCTTTACACCGTCAAGTCCGATTACAGTGGTGCCGGGCTCGATCAACTTGGAACTGCGCTGACTGGGGACGTATAGTCTTTAGTGACGAGTCCCGTTTCCAACTGTGTCCTGACGACAACCGCAGACGTGTCTGGAGACGTCCAGGGCAGCGTGGGGATCCTGCCCTTACTATCGCACGCCACACATGCCCACAACAGGGCGTTATGGTCAGGGGGTGCCATCTCCTTTGATAGCCGGACCCCTTTGGTGGTCATTTCTGGCACACTTACAGCACAGCGGTACGTAGACGACATTCTACGACCGGTTGTGTTACCGTTCCTTTTGCGACACCCTGGACTTACGTTTCAACAAGACAATGCCCGGCCGCACACGGCACGTGTTGCTATGAATTGTCTTCAAGCTTTCCCAACACTTCCTTGGCAAGCTAGGTCTCCTGATCTCTCCTATAGAGCACATTTGGGACACCATGGGAAGGCGATTGCAACCATCCAGGAATGTTGACGATTTAGCCAGACAGTCGAAGACAATTTGGCAAGAAATTCCGCAGGACACCATCCGGGATCTTTATCAGTCTATGCCACGCCGGGTGACAGCTTGCATCCAGGCCAGAGGTGGACCAACGCCTTATTGACTTCCTCCCTTTGTAACGGTCAAACTCTGCAATAAATCATTCAATTGTTCTGAAATTTTAATGATTTCTTTTTCTATGTATGTTCTTTACGTCCACCAATTTTTATCGCAATCGGACAACTCCTTCTTGGTGCGTCGATTTGTTTGTTATAGAGTTTATGATAACACCTATGCGAGCATGCATATTTGTGTGCTGTGTATGGTCGATTCTCAAATACCTCCCTTTTTTTTCCTTCTCTCAATTGCCTCAGTGGTTGGTTGCGCCGTTTGAGTGTCCTGTCTGGGTTTACAGTGCTTCCTCTGGCAGCCACCCTTCCCAATCCCTACCCCTGCCCAATACAAACATATGTGTGTCGGGAACTATGTAAAAATATCTTTATAGATAAATTTCACTTTATTACTTCTAATGTAACACTGCACAGCTAGGAAGCTTGAAATAATACTGCATTTGTGATTTTTTTTAGTTCTGAATAAAATATCCGTATTTCAGCATATGCAGTTTTGATGTTCTTTTAATATAGGTACGATGTGATAGTGGCATAAAGGAAGGGAGTGAGATCAGCATCTATTACGATCCCATGATCTGCAAGGTAAAATATTTATACATCATGCATATACTTTGCATATGATATGCGAAGTGAAATATAGAGTTGGACCTCCATATATCGGAAGGTTCGATGAATCATTGTGATCATTAGATATAAAATCTATTTCTATATAATATTCTCCCTGTGGTTATGATACATTTAATGTGTAAACACTTTAACGATGAATGATTACACTGTTCAATAAATTTTATCGAGTTTTCTGTTTTTCTATACACAATGTGTGTTTCTTATAGATGTTAGGGTGCTAAAAAAGGATATGTTGTTAAAATGTTTTTATCACTCCAATTTTAAGGAATCTCATTTTCAATTTTTGGACTATATAAGTATTTGTGTAGCAATTATGACTATATTACAGTTTTGTGTTAAGTATGTTTAATCCACAAATTAAACAAATTCTAAAAATTTACAGCAACAGAATATGTAACAAAAGATTTTGCACAAGTTTTGTTTATTTGACCTTGACTAGGTAGCATTGAAGGTATCGTAAGATTTTGTTTTACCTGTGAATGGTCAGTCATCAGTCGTAGAGTGCCTCTCGACGTGTGCATATCGTCATTTCTGTGCCAATTGCTGTTTATATTTATGTCATTTAATTTGTATTGTTTCCGTAAATTTATGCGAAAAATGTCCAGATGTTGCTTCAGTGAACCCTGATTCCTTTTGTTATGTATGCCGTGAACTAACTTTAAAAATATCGTCAAGCTTCTAACTATAAAAAATTACTTAGAACTTGTTAATGCGTTACGGAAATTTGGGCTGTTCAATGTCATTGAAAATTCATTTCTTGGGTGCCATTTACATTTTCCCCCCCGAAAATATGTGTGCCATGAACATGGGGAGCATTTCTACCAGGACATTTGTGTAATAGAAGTGCGATATCAAGGCAAGTGGACGTAAGTTGCTGGATTATAATCGATAGACCCTAGTTGGAGCAAATACTGACCCTGTGTGTAAAAGAAAAGCCATAGCTAAAGCATTTATGTGACTTTTCATATGAAATTTGATTTATTTTCATACAATTTCTCTTTAATTTTTCTAAAATTTTATAAACACCAACTTTTTAATAATGTCATCTTATTTTTTAGCTATGTAAGTGTTTCTTTAATCATTTATTTTATTCCTAAAATCAAAAGAGAAAACACAAATTTGATATTGCTCAATGCAAAAATGTATTAAAATTGAGATTTTTCAAAATTTTAATTTTCCATTATTTCAAAATCTGTGGGTGATGAGAACTTGTTAATGCCATATTCTTTTTCAGCACTGCCAAAATCATAAAAATTACCACTTACTGTCTGTTCACAAAAAGTAGCCCAATAGAACAGTTAGAAATAACAGGAGGTGACATCATAAACGGCCTAGCCGATTACAGCAACGGGGGGGGGGACCCAATTTCAGAACTGGTTTTTAGCGAACTTTTGTCTGCGCCAAAAACAAGTTCTGAAATGAAGTCCTCCCCTCTGCTGTAATCGGCTAGGCCGTTTGTGACATCAGCTTCCGTTATTTCTAACTGTGACATTGGACTACTTTTCGTGAACGGACAGTACTTCATGAGAAACAGAAACCTCGTTGAACAGTGTTACCAAAGCTTGTTGTGCAGCAAGGCTTTAGGAAGGTTTATATATATATATATATATATAAATATGATTTTCAAAGTATGTCCAAAGCATTTTTCCCTGTTAATTTTTAGTTTCAATTCACCTTGTTTGGCACAGAATGTCTTTGCTCCATAAAACTTCAAGTAAACAACCAATTTTGTTTTTAATTATCCATGTAAATACAATTTGTATATAAATTGATTTACACTCATTTATTTACAAGACAGGGTGCAATAATTTGGAAATGTTTTGAATACAATATACTACACAATATATATATACATTCATGGGCACAGTTGAATTAGAGACACCTGTTCAGATGGTGAGAGCGAATAGGGAGGGAGGCAGGCAGGCAGGTCAGCCACAGTGCAGCAGTTCAATAAGCAATTCAATGCTGGACCACAATGACCTGTAAGCAGCCGTATCAACCAAAACCACCTCAACCTATCATCAGGGCAGAAGCGAGTGCTGTATGCTACTAGGTCGGTATAAAATTGCTTATATATACAGTGAATTCCTAATTTAATGAATTGACAGAGACTTCAACAAACCATGAAATAACTTTGTGAAATCAAAATTCTCCTGTAGAATACTTTTCAGGATCGACACAATAGTTTGTAAAAGCACAAGTCCATTGCATGTTAAGTTTTTTTTTTTATGGAACCCATCGACTTTGATGTATAGAAATCTATCTGTATTTATACAATTCCATGTAATATGTAAGGTAAAATATATTTATGAAAAACTAAAATTTTATTCTTAGTTGGTGACCTATGGCAAAACACGGGGAGAGACATTAAACACGATGGTTAAAGCATTGGATTCGTATGTTATCAGGGGTAAGTAATTATTCACAAAGAGCAATGGTTTTG
Source organism: Dysdera silvatica (assembly GCA_006491805.2). Lineage (NCBI taxonomy): Eukaryota > Metazoa > Arthropoda > Arachnida > Araneae > Dysderidae > Dysdera > Dysdera silvatica. The sequence goes on from QLNU02013897.1 coordinate 34,678, forward strand.
AAAATGTCACATTTTTTATAGTTTTTTTTTTATATTCACCCATATTTATTATCAGTTGATTTTTCATTCACCTTTGTCAAGTGAAGGCAGAAGAGTCTGCCTTTGCTTGACAAAGGGAGCAGTTGGCTCCCGAAACGTCGTGTTTTTAAACCTTACGCCAGTGTCGAAATAACTGTTTGTTATGGAATCTCCTGGTGAAACTCTGTATTGTTTCAGTATGTTACATTTTGTAAGATATTGTCATCCTTTTCGCAGGGATGCCACAATTGCCAAATTTGTCAAATATTGAACACTGCACAAAAATTGCAGGACGTGTTTTTTTGTGATTATAAAGAGTCATGATGTCTTACAAACTTTAATACGAAGATTTGCAGCTCTTGACAGGAAAGCTCTCCCAGATTTGAAATAATAGCACAATAATTCTCTGCACTAAAAAAGAATAAAGACCTTTTTAAGAAATATCACTATTATTATTCTGACAATATCACTATTATTATGAATAATTAATTATGTTTAATTATGATTAATTTATTTTTATTAATTATTATATTATAAATTATTAACTATTATTATTATTCAATTATTATAATTATGATTATTATTAATTATTACAATTATGATGATTATGATTATTATAATTATGATTATTATTAATTATGATTAATTATTTATTATTATAAACTAGTAATTATTATGATTATTAATTATTATAATTATTATTATTATTAATTATAATTATTATAATAATTATTATTATTATATTATTATTTATTATTATTATTTATTATTATATTATTATTTATTATTATTAATTATTATTATATTATTATTTATTATTATTATTATAATTATGATTATTATTAATTATTATAATTATGATTTTATTATTATTATAATTATGATTATTATTAATTATTATACTATGGATTATTATTAATTATTATAATTATGATTATTATTAATTATTATAATTATGATTATTATTAATTATTATAATTATGATTATTACAATTATAATTAATTATTTATTATTATAACTATTAATTATTATAATTATGATTATTATTAATTATTATAATTAATTATTTATTATTATAACTATTAATTATTGTAATTATGATTTAATTTATTATGAATAATCACTATATTATGTTGAGTGCAGAGAAGAGCCTAATAAATGATTTCAATGAAAGCCATTGATAGGGTTTGAGCCAGCGAAGGAAATTTGCTGGTCCAAAAAGAAAGAACCCCCTGGTCACCAAATGGTGGTCGGAAAAACAAACCTGGTAGACACAAGTTAAAATTACCATATGTATCCTTATACAACATGTATTACCGATTAATAATCGGCAATACGTCCACTGAAATTCAACTTCCCATTGTTTGGGAAATTTTCATTTTCTTTCTATAGTATCTGCTTCCAAGTTTGAAGAGGAGGAGTGTGTTTTCGATGGAATCAGCAATTCAGCAGACTTTGTTGACTTCACATCTTGCAGGGCTGATGGCTAAGGAAAAAAAGAGATCAACTTTGTCTGCGAATGCGACACACTAAAAACGATAAGACGATGTAAAAATGTTTAAAAAAAAATAAAACATACACTCAGAAAATGAAACAATGTCACAAATAATAAATACCAGTGAAATCGCTTCACTTCACCGCTGGTCAACCAAGGGGAATTTAAAGTGAGAAGACCATGTTCTGATACCATCACAAGCCTTCAGCATTTCTTTAAAGTTTTGCCATTAGTTATCTCCACAAGACGTGTTTGCTTGCTTGTGTACAGAGGGAATTGGAAAGGGTGGCCGCCGAAGACTGCTCTGTAATCCCAGGACCCCAAAAGACATATATTTGTTGTGAGTGTCTTATCAAAATATGGCGCAAACTGAGCATGCAGGTGGACTTTTGAAAGACAAAAATAAATAGTTTGCATCACGAAATTTTTGGCAGGAAACATTTTATCTTTGATGAACAGTAGCCGTAAAACCAAATTCATGATTTTCGTATGAAAAAAGTGGAAAACGCCCACTCGTGTTTCAGATGACAAATTTGTCGTCCATGTTTACGATTTTAGCAACGATTGGTTATGAGTTGGCGACAATTGTCGCTTTGTCGCCATGCTTGCTCGAACCCTAGTCATTGAAATTTTTGTTCTCCGAAAAGAAGGGGATTTCTTTTATGTGTACAGATAAATGGAATATTTAATCATTTTGTAAATTTTGTATTGTTGCATGTTGTGCAAAAAATCAACAATGCAATGTGTGGAAAGTGGAAATTATTTTTCATTTTATATTGGAAACTATTTCGAAACATAGAAATGTGTTTTTGAAATAGCTCATTATATTTTTCGATGATTTTTTAATTTTTTGGTAACTTTCTTCAATAACTTTTTTTAAATATTTTCTTTAAACAACTTTCTTCAATATTGACTTTAAATAGCTTCCTTCAGTTGACTTTGAATAGCTTCCTTTAATTGATTTTGAATAGTTTTCTTAAATAACTTGGAATACTTTTATAAATTACTTTCTTCCACAGTTTCTTTAATTCTCTGTTTAAAATACTTTTTTGGGTATCTGCTTTATTTAGGAGTCAGTCACAATGTTTCACTTCTGCGAGATGTCCTGACAGAACAGAATTTTGTGGACGGAAATATCAGCACAAAATATTTATATGAAACTTATCCTCAAGGTTTTAAAGGTACTTTGAAATTTTTTAATATTGATCATTATGTATTTTTATGCATACAAAAATTTAGACCCTGTGAAAATTGCAGGAGAAAGGTGGAGCACTTGTATATATGACACGTCAATTGACTCATAGCAGCAGTCCTTTCATCAGAAGCATTGTGTGTTGCTATTTTACCATTGTTGAATTTTTTTACATGTAAATTTTGCCTTATATTTTCTAGCCTAGTGAAAAATTAGCTGCAAAAATTTCTATGACTTGTAAAACATTCCAACGATTAATTAAGGCTTTTGAATTCATGGTGTTGTATTGCCAGTATGCCTTACAGGGCTTTTTTTTTTTATTCGGGTGCAGAAAAATATTGTGGCCCTTATTAATTTAATACTGTTTAATTTTTTAATTTAGTACTATTTAAGAATTTGATATGCAGTGTTCACTTTTATATTTATATTATTTTCCTTCCCTCCTTTCTCCCGTCTCTCTCTCTCTCCATTCATTCATTCATTCGACAAAGATCTTTGATATTGTGTTTTACCCAAAGAGCTCAAAGATGATATAACAAAAGGACTACGGTTGACTTGGTGCGAGGGCACCTTTTACATTCCTGCCAGGAATGGTCATAATGCATGTGCCTCAAGCGTCACGCCAATTTATTGCTCCCATCCTAATCTGTCTTAAAATTTTGGGATCCAAAATTTCATTTAGCTGGACTGCTTTTGTTATTTAATGGTGGGTAACTATAATTCAATTTCATCTTCCTATCATTTATGAATGTAACATAAAAGACTCCATTCACCCCAATCATACAACGCAAACATTTATCTGCTTGACGAGATTGGGCCAAATTGACACAGTTCACACCGATCCACATGCACTTCATCCTAACTGGTTTTACCTGCTGGGGAAAGATATTCTCCATATTATTATTATCCATCATATTTTGTGAAAAGCTGCTGAAGATACGACTCAACCTGTTGGGGCCGTCAGTGTGCCAAGCAGTAACCCAGTTCTAAGCTATTTTATCATAACTGATTTTTGAAATCACAGCCTTTGACATCATTGTGCGTGGTTTGGTTTCCAATAAGTTTCTTTGTTTCATTATACTATATGCATCATGATTTCGTTAAGCCATTTGTTCCATGGAATTATAATAATAGGGTTACTACTTGCAGTCTACTCCCCCCGCCAAGGTCTGCAGACACCATAATGATAGACATGACATTAATTTAACTCAGGTTGTCATTTGCTATATTCTAAACCATATGTCCATTTCAAATATTGAACTCTCATGAATTCACTACGAATCATGAACTTTAGAGTGTGCCGCTAATAACTCTGTGTGTGTTGGATTTGAAACCCCCATATAGAGATGGACAAAATGAACCATTTTAGTGAATGTATACCTTCATTCTCTTTAATTATACGTTGCTTTAATGCAGTGTATAATTATAATTCAGTAAATACTGAATGGGAATGAGAATCACCATTCCACGTCACTAAGCTAAAACACGAATTATCATTTTTTTTTGTGAATGAGCCATTCTCATTTGCTGCACATTTCTGTAATCTATTCTCATGTAAAAATACTATGACTGTGGAGCCACGTTTAGCTGGCTGTCTTGGTTCTGATGAACCATTCTTTTATTTATTCATTCATTCCACTAATTATGTCCAGTTCTGGGTAACATAGACTTTATCAGATCTCACAGTTTGTACCCTTTGCTGCCGAGATGGATCATCATAGTCCATATATTGTAAATCAGTGGTTCTTCAATTGTGGTCTGCGAAATCTTCCCAGTGTTCCACAAGGAGGATCTCGCGGACCACAATTGAAGAACCACTGATTTACAATATATGGACTATGGTGGTCCGCAAGATCCTCCCAGTGTTCCACAAGGATTTGGAAAAATTACTAAACAAGAGTATTTACTCTTTAATGCTAAGAATAAATTATGAGGGAACGAAAAATTCCTTAAATGGTGAAAATCAGTGATGAAACGCTAGAAATAAATATGTGTGGTGCACATTCCAGGCTTTAATCTTTGAGTTAATTCTTGGGGGGTCTGTGAGGGCAAATGATCTCTGGAAGTGGGGTGGGGGGGGGCTCCGTGGTCTAAGAAAGTTAAAGTACAGCTGTTTACCACTTCATGTAAATAATTGTATCCATATGAATAACATTTGATTTGATTATCAACAAACTGAAGTCCAAGTATTGTACCTGGAATTTTATTTCTTGGTGTCAGTTGATCTCGGAGCATGTATATTTCCGGCTGGTCTTTAATTTTTATGTATATTTGTGAACCAAGCATTCGTATTTTTTGGTTTTTCAAATTTGAGTTCAATGTCTATTTCGAAATTTAAACTTTTTTCCCCTGCCAGGAAAACAGTTAACTGAAGTAGAAATGGAACACTTGGCGGCACTTGCTGGTTGCATATTCGTTAGGCATGAAACGATGTCTCGACACTTTTTAAACCAGCCAGAGTAAGTAATTTTAATATCCACTTTTAAGTTATGGCTTTGGAAAGTATTGAAAACAATCATGCTGCAATTAAAATGTATTTAATTGCAGCATAGCAATTTTAATTTATTTTTTAGTATGCAAAAACATATTCATGTGGAGAAATAAGCTATTGCACACAGAACTTTTACATTTTAAAGCCACGTTGATGTAGCATGGATGCTACACTTTCGTCTTTCAAAACTTTTTAAAATCTTGACGAGATAGTCGGATTTTTTTAAAAACAATTTCCCCTCTTTTTGCACTCTTAGTTTACAAATTTTTTACAAGTTTTAGAATTGTGTACAAGTTTTTTTAAATTTGATCTGAGCACCTTAGAGGTACCGATATTGTAGTGGAAAAAACAACATTTTATATATCTTACTCGCTTACGGCGTTAGCTGCCCTGGATGAAACAGATTGTAGTGGCCCTTAAAAATGTTTTAACGTAAAACAACGATAGAAACTGACTGAGGTTTAACATTACAAAAAAAAGTTCTTCACTGGTCCAAACGTGAAAGGTAAAGAGAAGATAGTAAAGTTAAGTTAAAAATAGGCATTTCAGAACCAAACGAAGCTCTCATGGCCCAATATAATTGATACCAGGGCGGTTGTGAAACACTGACTCATACAGACTGTCATAAGAGGTTTGGATGCCTTGGGGAAAACTTTAGGTCCTGGTGCCGCATGACCTTCATTGTCCTTGTGCCGTAAAACTCACAAATACGCTAATATAAGACTTAGTAAACATGTTTCTTCATGTATTTCAGGCCGCCATTGGAGAGCACGCTTCCAGCTGATTGGAATATCATATCTGAGATTAACGGTAGAAAAATTGAACTTGACATTACGACAAATGATAATTTTCAGGTTAGTTCTAAAAAGCGTTTGCAATTGTTTTTGGGGCTGCTTGTTTTTTGTTTTTTTTTATTAATAAAGCCTAGATAAAAATGTAATGTTAAAGTTTCATTAATATCCCTTCATTCATAAATATATATATTTTTATGTGTTATAAATGTGTAATAAATGTAATATTATGTGTATGTAATATTATGTGTGTATAAATATATATTTTTTTATGTGTTCAGGTTACCGTCAATGGTCGAACATTGGTCGTTTCTGGAGATATTTTGATATCTGTACCAGTATTAGAAACAAAAATAGAAGACAAATCATATATAATACAATTAATCAAGCATGATGGGGCCGGGAATATGAGGATACGATTTCAAGGAACTACGGTAATTAATTGTTGATTTATATTTATGTCCATCTGTGACTGTTATTATGCTCACTAATGTTATAAAATTGTAATATTTGTACTTACGTTTTAAGAAATACGATGTTTGTACTTACGTTATTAGAACTGTAATATTTATACTTGTCATAAGATATATCATATTGATTTCCTAATTAAAGAAGTTGTGAAAAAGTAGGTTATAGTCACGGAAATCAATTTTTCACACTATTATTTTGATTTTTTATTCAAGCACAAATATTTT
>QLNU02013898.1:4209-25666 GCA_006491805.2 Dysdera silvatica
GATCAAGTCCCCACATCGAATATCAAGACGCATCGTTTTTTTTCTCTAAGGCATCATCACACAATCTTCTTTAAAGTCATTTGAACTCCATGAGTTTTGTATTACTATGCTGCTGGTGTAGTGTAAGATAACGAAAGCAAAATAGGAATTTTTTCAAGAGAGAGATTGCCAGTAAGTCAATGATTGTAATTTATGAGTTTTGACTTTAACCCCCCCCCCCCCGCATATATATCGACAGGGCCGTGAAGCTAAAACCATACCCATAAAATAATATTATGTCCAAAGGGTTTGAGAACACAGCATTGCAAAACGTTTTCCAGTAATGGAACTGGGACAACGAAGAACAACAAAGTATTTAAATCGCCTACATTTAAAAATGAGAGTGTTATTTTTTCGTGTAAACCCTTTAAAAGATTAAAACACAATATACAAAACAGACATTTCATCTCTGTGTGAAAGCCTAAATCTTAAAAAAAACTGGAATGTGAAAACAGTTTTACGGAAGAAGAAAATATTCAGGTTCACAAATGAACTGGAAATCATAGATACAGAAGTTTGCCTTGGCAAGCTGATATTCATTTTGAGAAAGAGCTCAAGAGACACGTTTCGTCTACACGTTAACTAGCGGCCCTATAAACGATTATTTTGAAGCTCTATAAACGATTATTATTTGGAGCTCTATAAACGATTATTTTGAAGCTCTATAAACGATTATTATTTGAAGCTCTATAAACGATTATTTTGACGCTCTAAAAACGATTATTTTGAAGCTCTATAAACGATTATTATTTGGAGCTCTACAAACGATTATTATTTGAAGCTCTATAAACGATTATTTTGAAGCTCTATAAACGATTATTATTTGGAGCTCTACAAACGATTATTATTTGGAGCTCTACAAACGATTATTATTTGGAGCTCTATAAACGATTATTTTGAAGCTCTATAAACGATTATTATTTGGAGCCCTACAAACGATTATTATTTGGAGCTCTATAAACGATTATTATTTGGATCTGTATAAACGATTATTTTGAAGCTCTATAAACGATTATTATTTGGAGCTCTATAAACGATTATTATTTGGAGCTCTATAAACGATTATTTTGACGCTCTAAAAACGATTATTATTTGGAGCTCTATAAACGATTATTTTGAAGCTCTATAAACGATTATTATTTGGAGCTCTATAAACGATTATTTTTTGGAGCTCTATAAACGATTATTATTTGGAGCTCTATAAACGATTATTATTTGGAGCTCTATAAACGATTATTATTTGGAGCTCTATAAACGATTATTATTTGGAGCTCCATAAACGATTATTTTGACGCTCTAAAAACGATTATTATTTGGAGCACTATAAACGATTATTTTGAAGCTCTACAAGTGTGAAACATGAACATAGTGTTTAATATAGAAGAACATACTGAGAACTCAAAAAATGTTTAATATAAAAAATTATGAATGTAAAATCAACATAGCACTACGTAAACTACGTTAAATTAATAGTATCAGCATTATGCAACTTAATTTTTCAACCTAACGTCAAAAACTACTTTTTATAATATGAATACTTATCTTTAATGGAAAATTTTGTTGCGAAATCAATAAGCTTAAAAATTAAATAAAACTCATTTAACTTAAGACTAAGAAGTTAATTAACTTTCAGCTAAGAAGTTAATTAACTTTCAGCTAAGAAATCGATAAACTTTAAATCAGTGGTTCTCGATTAGTTTTCATCGCGAGTCATTTTAATCTTTTTATTTTTTCGGTCGTCGGGTCAGAAGGTATGAAAACAACATTATCCTGCCTGCTATATAGACATGGGGGGGGGGCTTATCCTCGCCTAGAAATTTTCTGATTCGATGAAATAGCATTGAGATAAGAGTCCCCCCCCCCCTCGGTATAAAAAAATTTTCAGTTTCTTATCTTTTTGTTACCGGGCCATTTTTTATTCTTCGTGAGCAGCCTATTGAGAAACACTGCTTTAAATTAATGTAGAAAATCTTATTAAGAATTTTATAGAATTTTAATAAGGAGAATCATTACATAAAAAGGTTAAACACTGGTAAAATAGCAATGAAAAAGATCACTCAAGCTTTCGGACGCATCAGCAGCAGTCCTTCATCAGGAGTAATGAGGAGAATCATATTAATTTAATAAACGTTTAGCACAGCGGTTCTTTAACTTTTCTAGACTGCGGACCCTCCCCACTTCAGAGGTCACCCTAGCGGACCCCCAAAAATTAACTCAAAGTTTAAAGCCTGGACTTTGCATCATACATATTTATTTCTAGTGTTTCAGCACTCATTTTCACCATTTAAGGAAGAAATTTTTCGTTCCCTCGTAATTCATTCTTAACATTAGAGAGTAAATGCTCTGGTTTTAGTATTTTTCCGAGCCCTTGTGAAAAACTGGGAGGGTCTCGTGGACCCCCAGTGTTCCGCGGACCACAGTTGAAGAACTGTTTTAATATTTAGCAAACCATAAAAATTCGAAATTACATAATTCATCGATTATCATGATCTTTATGTAATATTTTAACAACTCGGTTAAGAAAAGAAAAATATTGTTTTTATGAAAATTATAGCTGTCTCGCTTCCATGACATTACTCGTTTCCAATGACAGACACACACACACTCGTTTCGTACACAGACTCGTTTCCTATGACATTACGATAACGATGTACTATCCAAGGGGCGCCCCCTGCACCCCCGAAAGTACTTAATGGATTCGTCTTAGATTCTGTCTTATACAAAGAAAAGGAAAAAAAAAGGATAACCAGAAAGAATGCAATACTATCTGTTGCGATTTTTGCGTCCAAAAGTGTATAACTTTAGATTTTTTTTTTTTTTGCACATGCGCAATTTAGGTTTCAACGAAAATCTAAAATTGAGCTCATAATAGTTATGAAAATTAAACTTAAATAATTTTAATTAACAATAAACTAACGTTAAAAGGGTTATTTTAAAACTAGTTAGGCTTGGCGACATTTGATGAGAAATTTTGCTTTGCTTGCTTTTTGGTTTTACGGCTCAAAGACTACAGTGGTCATGCTGCGCCGGGACCTACTGTTTTCCGAGGAATCCGAACCTCTTAAGGCCTAGGGAACCAAACCCCGGACTACAGTGAGCAGTGCGATCTTTATGAGATCTCTGAGTAAGCGTTCTTTGCACTGCTGGGAGTCGAACCCGGATTAGCGGCGCACTAGGAGAACGCGTTACCACACTGCGCCACCGCAGGGCACACTTGGTCTTGAAATGGGAAGTATTACGCATATTGATAAATATCACGACAGAAATGTGAAGACGCATAAAATTATTTTTTCTAACTTTAATATTATCTAATTATATAATTTACAATGGAAACATATTCTGTAGCATTTTTTTTCTCCATTTTTATTTAAAAATTCGAAAAGAAAGGCCTTTAAAATGTGTGTGTGTATATATATATATATATATATATATATATATATATATATATATATATATATTCCAATTGATCTTACTGATTGAATTACAAGCGAATTATACAAAAATACACACTTTTTGAAAATTTTATGAAAATATGAAGAATTATTCAAAATATGCGCACAAAGGCAAAATACGCAAAAACATGCGAGTGCATAGAAATCCGGGCCCTACTCATTATCATTAGCATAAGTGCGCCCAAAAAATTACCTAATTAGTTGTCATTTCTGTTTAATTTTAGAGTCCCAGTGGCTATGACACTTGCTTTCGGACCCCATGGTTCTGGGTTCAACCCCCTGTAAGCTTAGTTTGTAAAGGTACCGTGGGAAGCCACGCAAAGCCACCTGTTCTACCCTAGATGAAACATCGCGTGTACTTCTGGAATGTAAAACATACAAAATATTATATTTTTAGTATCGAAAATACGTTTAATCACATACTATTAAACAATGGCGATGGTGAAAAGGGTCAGGAAGTTAATGTCTGTGTTAATTACAATATTAACTGCTTTGAAGTTGTTTTGGACCCTAAATTTTTTTTGGGAGGGGGGGGGGAGGTTAAAAATTTTCATAAACTAACGTTGAATATAGATTATTGGTTGGTTGTATTTTTATGGTGCAAGGACAACAAGGGTCTTTCTGCGCCAGGTTGAATAAAGATGTGTCACCCTTTATCGTAAAGAAGAAATATAAATACATCATATAAAAACAAATGAGAAAATAACGATTTTGCCTTGAGATGGCATTGCAAATTTTTGCTTGCAGTTTTGCCATCAAAATTTAAATTTTTTATAATGTCTTCCTTTTAACGAAAATGGCTTCTGCATTTTTTTATCTAAAGTATTCTCAAATTAGTGGTCTACGAAACGAGATCTTGTGGTCAGAATTTTGATAATGATTCAAGGTTTGAGTTTGTTTTTTTCCTTTTTACAAGTTTGACAAGTAAATATACACGTACGCATTTTTGCGGTCTTACTACAAATTTAGTTTTTGGGGACCGAACAATGCGATCCCCCTGCTGGATACGGGCATGTTTAGAGCTCATTAAAAAGCAAAATAAAAGTATTTTTGTGTTCCAAACATTGAAAGAGTATTTATTAAAAAAAAAAAGTTCAACGGAGGCGATTTCCATGCATTTCAACCTACGGACGCCCCTGATTTTTTGTTGCACAATTCACCCCACTAATCCAAGCTGCAATACGAATAGCCGAAATAAAAGCCAAGCCAGATAAATCAAAAGAGCACTGCCAGTAGGGGCCGGCGGAAGGTATGGGCGGAGCGGGCAACAGCGTGGGGCGCCACTTCACGAGGGGGCGCCGTAATCAATAAGCCGTTTTGTTTTTTGTTTTTTTCAGTGTTTGTTATTATTCAATAAAAAATTAATTAAATACCAAGGAAACTACGTCCACCCGACTTAAAGGGGCCTAATCAGGAGAAGCGCTGTTTCATGATGTAAAACTAATAGTCCATTTGTATACACAATTGAACAAAGCATTTCACGCCGCTCCTTTCCCCTGGACTTTCAGAAACAGAGGTTGATTGATTGTTTGGCTTTTTTATGGCGCAAGAGCATCTGGGCTATACTGCGCCATGAGAAACAGAGGGTTCACCCCTCTAAAACCCTTCTCAATTTCTAAATGCAGCTGCTAAAGGCTCGTAAAACTGTTAACACCCCGAAATAGTTTTGGGGAAAAGACTTTCTCCCAGCAATCAACCACGCTTACTACTGAAAAAGTTATGGGTTACATCGTTAAAGGCGACGGAAAATTTAAACTTTTCGCACCACAGCGCCAAAAGTCAATTTCGACTCTACTTGAGAAATCGTCGACGTCAAATTCCTTCGGACATTTTGTTTTCATTGCTTTTTTCCTTCGTGTAAAATTTAGATGTAACAGTGTGTTCTTAGATTTTGACGCGGTAAGGTCGAACTAATATATGATGTTTTGGGGCCTAAGGAAAGCGGCAGTACGCCATTTTCTACCGCAAATAATTTGGACGCATTGTACTAAAATTCAGCGTCTCTATGTTTTATTCAGCGCATCTAGTAAAATTGGGCAATTTCAAAAAATCATGTTAAAAATTTTACAGTAAAGCAAGTACGTGAAACGCGTTGAGAATGTCGCATTCAGAGTGCAAAAGCAATCCGATATCAATTTAAAGAAACATGTGATGTTTTATGTAATATGGCAGAGGAAGTAAAAGATCCAAAAAACAATTCGGAAGCTAGATTCTTAGAACTTTTTATTACGGATTATTTATTTATCGTCACTTTAATTGTTTGTTATGATGTTCTTTTTCAAGTAAACATCGTTAGCAAAACGACGCAATCAAAGAATTTAAACATATCTGACGCTATGAATTTAATTGAAGGTTGAGTTAATTTTTTAAATGAATGCAGACCTACAGAATTTGAAAATGCACAAGTTATTGCAAAAGAAATAGTTGAACAACTTGAAATTCCATTGATCTTTAAAGTGCAGCGACCAAAAAAGAAGAAAACGCTCTTTGATTACGAAAGAAGAGATGATGGACAAACAATTCCAGAATTATTGAAGACGGAAGTATTTCTTCCGTCGATACGGTAATTTCCGCAACTAAAGATCGTTTTCAAACACTACAATATTACATCAACATATGGAGTTTCTTACATAATATAAAAATACTCCCCACACGTGAAACTCTTTTAAACAAATACACATACTTGCATTTGCATTTGAAAGAGAGAGAAAGAGTCATGGAAATGGAGAGTCGTGACATGAACGGCTTCGAATTATATGACGAATCAATACATATTCAACAGTATTTTGTATCTCTATCAGATGCTAATGATATAGCACAAATTGTACCAGAACAGGTACTCGAGTTTATTTACGACCATAATTTGGAAGACATTTTCCCTAACGTATGGATAAGCATGCGAACTTCGTTAACCATTCCTGTGGCAGTTGGAAAAGGAGAACGATTTTTTAGCAAATTAAAGCTGATTAAAAAAAAAAATATTTACGTTTCCCTATGTTACAAGAAAGGTTAACATCTCTTGCCATTTTATCGACTGAGCAGAACATGATACAAAAAGTTAATTTGACTGAAGCTCTGAATAAATTTGCTACCGCTAAAGCAAGAAATTTCTTTAGAACATGTACTATAATTTCAGTCGGTCCCATTTAATCAGGTAACTGATAATCTAATATCTCGCTTATAAGAAGATATGGGAACCAAAATTATTCCTATAGGATCAATGATAAATTTTCCCCACATTAACGAATAATATTCAAGGACCGTTCTCGGATAATCAAATAAAGACTGGACAATCCTAACATCAAAATCAGTGCTTAAACAATGAAAAAAAAAGTCAAATAGGGAAAATTTTGATTTTATAACCTCCCAGGCACTTTTTAAAGGGTTTTGAGGTCTCTCCATGACCTCGTGTCACAGTGGATTGCAAAATCATGAGGTTACTATAAAAGTCTCCTCTTCCCTCAGAACTATAGAGTGGCACTGTTTATTTTAATGACGGACGCGACAAGTGGTTGCCAATCAAAGGCATGAAAGGCTGGGTTTTTTTTTTCGTACAGCATATTATTACTTTCAGTACTATGTGTATTATGTGTGCAGTCGTCATTAATGCACTAGGATATTTAAAGATGAGCATATATAGCTGCGTATTTATATCCCACGCATAATTGAATACTATTTCTGGAACCGTCATTATTCATTTAAGTGAGGCCGACGCTATATAAAGTAAAACAGCTTGTTTACTTATTAAAACATTAGGAAGGTGGCGCCAAAATACGATTTCGCCCGATATCATTTATTTTCGCGCAAGCTCTGACTGCCAGGTCAAAAAATAAGCTAATCAGAGTAGCAGCCCGTGGGATCGCCGAATGATGAAGAGGATTTTCGACAAACCCCCAGCCCAAGACGCGGAAATAATCTCCCGGTCCACGAGCCCCAGCAAACCATAGAAAAAAGAGAAGGTAAAAAATCAACCTACCAAAACGTTGTTTGAAGATATGTGCATCTCCAACCGAAATATTCCACAAAAGACCATGTTGGTTGGGTGATTAGAGTCAATTTTACCGATTAGGGATGACAATATTAAGAACTGCCGTGCGAACACTGTCTCCATGCAGACAGGTTTTACAGGAAATGCGGTTTCGAAAAAGTTTCATTTCCTCTTCAGTCAAAAAATACGTACGAAACCCTATGCGTGCGCGTATTATGACGCGGATCTACTTAATATTCCGTCAACCGAAAGTCGACAGATATTTTGTAGAAGAGGCGCAGTATAGCACAGATGCTCTTGCGCCATAAAACACCTAAACATATTTTGTAGAAGAGGATATGAAAACAACGTAATATATTCAACCGAGAAAAAAGCGTTCCTATTTTAATTTTTATCGTCTTATAAACAAGAACGTTGAATAGAGGGCTTACGGTTTTTTTCTTAACTTACCAACGCATACACGCAGGGTCGACGAGGGAGGGTTTGTTTGTTTGGATATTTTATGGCGCAAGAGCATCTGGGCTATACTGCGCCAGACGAGGGAGGGAGCAGCAGGGGATGAAACCGGGGCCCCGGATGAAGTCTAGGGGCAGCCAAGGATTTATGCTGGGATGAAGTCGGCCCATGGCAAGTCTGGGGGATGAAGTGGGGCCAGCGCTGGCAAGGATTTATGCTGGGGGGGGGGGCAGTCCCCCCACCCCTGCTAGTCGGAAGGCCAGAAAAATTGTTCTCTAAATCCAGATTAATAAGATTTTGTACACTTTTAATGTACAGTTTTTTAATTATTCTTCATTAGCCTGTCTCGATTATTGGAAGAAACAATAGTACCTTACGTCAGTTTCTTTTTTAAGCAGTGATCTTGTAAAAAAAAAAGCGCATTCTTATTTCGTATTTTTTGTTCATTTGGGGGCTCAACACCCCTCCCCCAAAAAGAAAAAATATCTATGCTACTGCACAGGGAAGGGGTTATGGGGGCCTGTCGAAGTGAGCCAGGGAGCCCGCATTGGCTCTCAGAGCCCCTGCCTACACGTACATTTAAATTTCAGAAACTAAAGGTTTGATCGCCGTTCTGGGATTCAAGATGACGGCTTAACGCGGCCTCACATCGCGACACTTACGTGCGACCAACTTTGCTGAGAATCGAGCCCAGCTTAGGTCTTCATTGGAACCTCATTGAATACAAGGGAGCTTCGGGCAAAAGGATTTATTGTTTGCAGTTTAACGTCTAGGACACTGCTAGCTGGGGTTTTCTGGAATGGGATCAACAGTTATGGGGAGAGGGGGCTTCGAGCTCCCTCTGCCTCCCCCATATGGGAGCCCATGCCCCCAAGAAAGGACGAGAAACGATTTAAGCAGATACAGCCAAGCCTCATCAATGCGGACACCCGCTTGGACAATACAATTACTTGTAATAAAAGCAATTCGCATTATCGGGAAAGGATAGGATCGTGTTACTAAGTTATTCCCTTCGGCAGGGATTCGGAAAAGAGTTCGTGTTAAAAGCAACCCATGTTAAGCTTGTTCGCGTTAATGAGGTTCGACTGTATTAAAAATGAACGTCTTGGACAATTCATTGGAGAATCACGATATAATCAAAACTATTTTATGGCGCAAGGACAGCAAAAGTCAGAGTGTGCCAGGTCCTACATTTTTCCAAGGACCCTTGCTGCCAAGGGAATTAAACCCAGGATTGGAGCGAGGGGAAAAGGGCACACGTTCTACGATACCATTGGGAGTCAAATCCAGATTAATGACAAGCCAGATGAATGCACTACGCCACCGTAGGGCAGTGAACCTACATTTTCCCCGAGGAATCCGAACCTCGTAAGGCCTAGGGAACCAATCCATTGACAACAGAGAGACTTAAGTTTTTGACAACAGAGAGACTTAAGTTTCCCTTTTTTTTAAGCATGGGGGCAGGCATTTGCTTATTTTTCTTGCCAAAAGAGGGAATATAAAATGGCGATAAATGTGCTTACTGAAACCTGAATGTAACCTCAAAAGTAGTGGTTATAGCAGGGAAGCTATGCACCTATAGGCATCAGGAGCAAGGATTTTAAAATAAAATCCATTGCAAAGAATCCTCTTTGACTGAAAGTTTTTTATTCTCTAAATTGATTAATTACTAATTTTTATCTTCTTAAATTACGAATTTTTATCTTCTTAAATTACGAATTTTTATCTTCTTAAATTACGAATTGTTACTTTTTATCCTCTTAATTAACTAATCTATTAATTTTCATTAATAGTTAAGATAGTAAACTAAACTTTCATAATTTGGGTGAGTGTTGGCTAGCACGTGAAAGGAAATGGCAGTATTACTTTGGCGCGACACCTTTGAAAGGTTGCCGACCCCTACGCTATAGCATGAATTTCTACATTCCAGATTTTAAAAATTACTGTATTATATCGACCCGTTTTCTAAAAATTGTATTACATAATAAAATATGTATTTACTTTGCTAAAGGAGGTTCTTTTTATATGAATAATTTCAACGGTTTTTCCTTTGATGGATCCAGCGTCATGGAATTGAAAAGTTTGGCGGAGGGTATAGCAAAGGCCTTGCATATATATATATAGCCTAGAGCACAGAAAACAATGAAATGTTTTAAAATTAATGTAAATTCCTTTTGCACAAACATTGATTCCTTATCTTATGAAGATAAGATATGCCCTCCCACTTTTTTGAAGTTATCGTTAGCGTCACGTCTGATAATTAAGATAAGATCATATGGGCTATCAAATGAAAAGAGTATATAGGGCTAGGCTAATTTATTTCGACGTCTGGGACAGAAATGTTTCAGCTTCGATAAATACATCCCCAAGCTCTTACGTTCTGGAGATTGGGGGTAGACCTCCTCCCAGCTGTTGGATTCCCACTCACATATTAGAGAAAAGAAAATTCCCCAACTTTTCAGATTTTTCCAGGTTTAAATAAAATAAAACACATTAATACAATTTAAATAAATATAATGGTTTATAGCTATTTCGGAAGCGCGTTTAGGCTTCCTTCTTCAGAACCCTAGTTACACTAATGTGGCACACGTGCTAGAAAGACTGTCGATGCCAAATTGCTAGTCGTTTTTATTTAATATTTTTCGCAGTGTGTCGTTTCATCTTTACAATAAATTTTCCAGATTTTCCCCGAAAAATTCCCTGAGCAATTGCAAACTAAACTTCGATTGCTGTGTAAAACGGCTTCACGTTTTCAGAAATTTTAGCTATTTAAAACAGAAGTTGGAAAGTTTTTTCCCCTGACTTTTCCAAGTTTGAGCAAGAAATCCCGTTTTTCCCCCCTGACTTTTCCAGGTTTAAGCAAAAAATCTGGTTTTTCCCTGACTTTCAGAGATGATTTAAAATTCCCTGACAATTCCAGGTTTTCCAGATGCGTGAATACTCTGTCCAGGACTTAATATCCACCCCATCGAATACTCCGCACACAGCATTTATTTGTAATTTCCGTTTTTCTAGGGGGAGCCAAGCAATCCCTAGCTCCCCCTTAGTTATTCCAATCGTCGTAATACAGTACTGAGAGTGACTGTTGAAAGTTTGGTAGTTTTACGGCAGCAAGCATAGGCTTAACTTGGGGTTAGATATAGCATAAACTTGGGGGGGGACAAAAAATCCAAAATTGTACGGGTAAAGTACGATTTTGCCTCTTTTCTAAAAAAATTGGGGGGCAAGTGCCCCTTTGCTCTGAATAATTTCACGATGTTCGCATAATCCTTATACATTATTAATTGTTTAATTTTTGATATATATATCAATCATATTTATTATTACTTTATACATCATATTATTCTTGTTAATTAATTATTATAATAATTATTTACACAAAAACGAGAACGCGGTCAAATTGATCGCTTCCGCGGTTCTAGGTATATATGCTTATAACTACGGTTCTCCGTAACATAATGTTTTAAAACTTTATATACGCCATTATGAACGTATTTTAATGAAAGTCAAGAATTTTCAGCTTTAAAACAGGAAAAGTTTAAAAAATACTTGAGTTTAAACTTCGCAAGAGGTCAATTTGACCGCAGCCACGGTTCTAGTGTTAAGAGAGCTTGGACAAGTTGTCCACTGTGGTGGCGCTGTTTTTCCAGAAGACGGCTGTTGTAACAACAGGAAATAGAAGGAGAGAGAAGGACAACACAGGCAGTCTGCGCCAAAGTTTAGGTTGAAAATAAGATTAGTCATACATCAGTTGGTTGTTTTATGGTGCAAGGGTCATTCTGTCATACGTAAGTAATAAACCATTGGCATAACTGAGGAGGAGCATGGAGAGGCTTAGCCTCCCCAAAAACTTACAAAACGAATGCTATGTGCCATTGCGCATACAGAAAGTTCATGGGGGTACAGCAACGTAAACTTTTCAAAATTAATTGGGAAGGGTCCCTCCACAAACCCATGTAATTCTACTCCTATAGGCACAAGCTTGTGAGGAAGGGGTTTACAAAGCTACAATCAGGGCTGTCCTGAAGAAAATTATTGAGAGTATGCGGTGCTGTCTTAATTAAAGAGTATTGTAATTGCGGGGTTACTGGATTTGGTGACGTCACGGCGCTGCGCTGACTGGTCGTCTATCCAAGCCCAAGGTGACAGTTGCCATTTTCATAAATATTTTATTCCTCTTCTGGTCGAACGCAGGGTGTTATTTTGAGGCTTGGGGTTTTTTTCCTCATTTGTTTCCATTCAAGTTTGTAAATGACTTAAGAAAATAAAAAAAAAAAGCTGTACTTCGTTAAATGTGGCCTAAAAACCAGCAAATACATAAACTTCCTAGGGAGTATGCGGCGCGTACTCCGTATTTTTCAAAATTTTTTGAGAGTACGCGGCGCACACAGCGCGTACCCTTTCGGGACAGCCCTGGATACAACTACATATAGTCATGTGCATACGTACAAAATTGCATAGCAATGAGGGGGTTATGACCCCATCAACACCACCTGCGTACCTCAGTGCCACATGTACGATAGTAACAGTCGCAAATGCGTTCGAAAGCTCAGACCCAGAAATAACACATGCAGTAACTGTCCGTGATCAAGCCACGTATTTTTAATTATATGAGTATTCATGAATGATCGATAATTTTCAGACATCGAAATCTTTTAGCATTCAAGAAAAAGTATACTACTTATTATGCCCGGTCATAAAAAGTGCCTGTAATCACATTACAATAATATGTGATGCATTCTCTGGTGGGCTTCCTACCATATAAATATTCACTTTACAGGCTTTCTTAACTGTTGCCATTTAGAAACGCAAGAAAACAAACTTAAAAAGCTCAATTTCTAAAATTGGCACCATGCCAAATCGTTTCCTCTTATTTCATATTTTTCAGATATTATACAATTTTACTTTTTATATTTGGCAACAGTGTGTGTAACTGTATTTCGAATTCTAAAATAATAATCAGTCTTCCGTTTACCATCGAAGCGTGCACATGTACTACGAAGGCTCGGCCAAAAGCGGACAAAATTTCTTTCACCATTGTATTTAATTATTTATCTGACGTCTTAATTATTCCGAACATTCAAATAATTAACAAATATCGTTTTAACTGGATTGAATTACTGTTGTATATCTTCAATACTTATTTCTGCACTCTATTCATGAAACCGAACGGAGTAACATCTGTATTGCGAACACCAATGACTAATTAGCAAGACAGTGTATGAGCAAAGTGTATATTAGTAGGAGGCAGTGACGCCGACTTCGTGGGTCCGAGACACTTTTTGAATCCTCAATAATTTTGTTGTGGGTTTCTCGAACCCCTAATATTTTTGCTCGTGGGGAAAATACATATATGGAAATATATGCACAAAGTTTTTCGTCATCAATTCCTCAAGGTTTTCATTATTTATATCCTGTTCCCTGAACCTTTCATTAAAGAAAATTCTTCATTTTGTCTGGGTTCATAGAAAATACAAAAGTTTAGTCTGTAGCTCTACACACAGAGACGAGAACATTTAGCGGTCAGAATGATGAAGGCGAAAATATGTTGCCACGTATGCTGACCCACCCTATCTTTCAATAGCTGGGGGGATCCATACTTTTCTTTACTTTGTTTGCCTCCCACGCACCCCTGGAGAATCTAGCTTTTATTTCAGCCAATTTCATTTTAAAGAGAGACGGAGGGGGGTGGGGCTGGACTCACCTGAGTATTTTGGCAGCAATCGTAAAACTATAAAGGGTGTATACATTTAGGGGGCATTAAATAATTATCTAGAGAAAAAATATTTTTCTATAATTTGCTTCATTTTAACATTTCAAGTATCTTATTGTACAAACTATCAATCTATACACATACATATATATTTCATTTAAAAATAAACACTGCGTGCATATGAAATTCGTAATTAAATAAATACAGGCGGCGATATTGATTTCGCACATGGGCGGCAAACAACCCTGATTATAAATGGGGAAAGTTTACTACTAATTAAACAAAAACACACCTGGAGGGTAAACACTTGATTGTAAACACGTTTGAAGAGGGGAGGAGAAGCATTTGTAATTCTTCGTGTTCTGTGGCGCCATCTATCAGTTAAACATAAAAATGAAAACGTACGTCTTTTTAATGTAAAATTGTAATCTACGAGTTCAAAGACCATTCATTTGAGGGAAGGGGAAAGAGATTGAGGCAATTTTTTCCACAAATCCCACTACTGTTAAAAACAGGCATGATACATCGAGTTAAAAAAGTGGGATGGTATTTAGCCTTCATGTTACAGCTACAGTATTGAGTATTGCTTTACTATGATGCAATACTTGCTGTTACTGCAGGTGAAGGGATACAAAATGACTGCAAAAAAAGCAAATAAAACCATTTTTCACTAAAACAGGCATCTTTCGATGCCAACGACTAAAATCACGCAGTCAGATTCCAGAACCGAAACTTTAAATTTTCCAAATAAGAAAATGTAATTTGGCTTCCTTTGAAGCGATGGCAACCCTAAAAGATTAGGCGGAAATAAAAAGCAGTTCTACGCGTATAGTCTCTCAATTTACATTGTTAGAGCTGTTTCGCTTTCGTTTTGGCAAATTACGGGATGGCTTGCTGATGAGTTAGGAACTGTGCAGTCGAATTGCATATAAGAGAGTAGGGACGTAGTTTTCAAATTATTAGGGGGGGCGGGTGAATATTAGATGTGTTACCGGCAAAGTGTGAAAAGCAGACATTGTGTAAAATAGGGTTGTCTAACATATAGCCCGCTGTCAACTGTTTGGAATATAAAAAAAAATTTCAAAACGAAAACTATTTTTTTTTTACGAAACAAGGAGAAACGGCAGAGAGCATGGATGACTTTTCACATCGAAAGTGAACAAACAAATAATCAGAAGAAACTCTGAAGGGAAGGCGTCTAGAATTTTTTTTTTTAAATAGAGAACTCGCTAAAACTGCTGGCCTGCGAGATCCGTACAAATTTTTTAAGTGGCCCGCTACTCAAAATGGTTGGACAATCATGATACACAAGTAGAACGATTAGGCATTCTATAGAACGTCTGACGTTCTTAGGCAAAGTATGAAATACCTGTTTTACTTTAAAATGTTACATGCTCTCCCTAGGCACAGGCCTGTAGCTAGGATGAAGGGGCAATTGGGACAAGGCAAAAGGGCATACGAGGCACAGGGCACCCGAGGACTTCAGAGTATAAAATAATTGCCAGAAGCGGTACAGAATTTAGATTTAGACATTATGCCACTATAAACTCAAATAAATTTTACGCTCCTCTGAATTTTTTTTTTTTTTTTTTTAGTTTATTGCAACTACTTAGCATATACCAAGGTTTGTATTTTAAATTTTATGGAGGGGGAATTGGGCGGGACGGGAGAGGAAGAATTATATAAAAAACAGTTTATACAAATATATGTAAGTTTTTTACGTTATTAACTTTTTAATAATTTTCAAGGTTTTAATATTGTGCTATTATCATAGGCGTACGCAGAAAGTTCATAAGGGGGTTATAGACTTAATGGGAGGGGTTACAGAGCTACAACTCATATATTCCTATGTTAAATATACAAAATTTCATTACAATCGGGGGTTACAACCCCCATCAACACCCCCTGCGTACGCCAGTGGTTATTATTGTTTTATATATATAAAATAATTCAATGGGGCAACTGGGGCTGCGTCCCTGCTGGCCCCCGGTTTGGATACAAAATTTTTTGTCGGAATCCACTTTCGGTTTTTTTGGGGAGGAGGAGGAACTGTATTTACAGATGCGATTTAGATGGAATTTTACCTTCGACAGCATCCTCAATATTAAATAAAGCAAAGCGTATACAAAATACTAACACCATAACCTCCAATTTTACGCTTTGCCGTTGCCTTTTTGGCGTTCAATACCTAGGAAATGTGTGAAACTCTAAGCGAAGTGGTGTAGTCCTAAAAAGAAAAGTAGCCTAGCGCTCTTTTAAATCAGGGGTGGATCCACTGAGGGGGGGGGATCAGGGGACCCCCTAACCAGTCAATAGCCCATTAATCTGATAGGAGCAGAAATTATCACCATGCATAGGTTGTCGAACTGACATTGCAATGCCCCTCTGGATCCGACACTGCCTACAGTATATAACTTCGGGGCATATAAGTGTAAAATAATAATAATGTGATACAAACGCCAGGGGCTTAACGGCCGTTCCGTTTGGATAAGGGCGCCAAACTCAAGGCAAGTTCAATTTTTTATATTTGACCCAACAGTAGAAAGTCTGTCTAAGAAGACACAAGTTTAAAGAAATTTTTAGAGACATCTTTAGAGAATTTCTTTCAGAGACTGTTGGCCACTTTTATAGGGTATATGGCTCACTGTGCATCTGTGAAAATCTCCTGTTTTCGCCGGAGGGGGCGCCAAAAAGCAATCTGTGTCAGGCCGCCCGGATTCAAAATCAACCTCGAGCCTCCCCTGACAAACGCACGTGCCCAAGCCGAAGTGACCAAGAATGACCTCTGAAGTAAGCTAATAAAATAAAAACAATTGAAAAAGATAGCCTTTCGCCTTCATTGTGTCAAACAACGCATTGTGGCTTTTCCTACTTTCGGAACACAGCTTGTGATAACGTGTTCAAGGCAATAGTTTAGTTTAAATTCCCCCGATTCTTAGTTGATGTATTCAAAGTTTTAGGGTCATTGCTCAAAAAAGAAACAAATTTCTTAACAGAATTGTAGAGCCACATATCTTTTATTTACAATTTGAACAGAATTTTGTTTGTAAAAAGTATGATTTCCCAAAATTTTGCCCTTGCGCCGCTAGGCTTCGACTACACCCCTATTTAAGCGTTTCATATTTTGACGTTCCACTTTCGGCATTCTACGCAATGTCTAATTTTATACTTTGCCGATAACACATACATTACAATAGACGAAAAATTGCACTTTATTTTAAATTATTTGGGGGGGGCAGGATCTACGGCCCCCCATATAACTACGCAAGAGAAACTATGGAAATGTCCAGCTCGTAAGAGAAACCACGTGAAACTTAAATGTAGGCAACGTTCCTTTAAAAAAACGCTACCAAACTGGCAACATTTAGCAATTTTTTACCATAATCAACTTTTTGCGCAATCTATTCAATTACGTTTTGGGAAAGACGATTACGTTTTACTGAAGAATGACAGCAAGGGTGATGGTGCGCTGGAGCCTACAGTTTTCCGAGGAATCCGAACCTGGCATTACCCCAGACTGAGGAAATGCAAACAGGGGAATTCAGTATTGCATTTCTTAACTGTACTACGACAAGGACTAAAAAAAAAGCAAAGAAAATAATGATTTCATGGTGCCTGGCGGGAACCGAACCCACGATCTGTTGGTATCCGGACAAGTGCTCTTCCAACTGAGCTACAAGAGGATGGTAGGTCGCCTATAGCTCAGTTGGACGAGCCCTTGGCCGGATATCAAGAGTTCGTGGGTTCGGTTCCCACTAGGCACCGTAAAACCATTCTTTTCTTTGCGAGCAAATTATCATCTAATATTTCTTCATATAATTCTGTGGTGAAGGTACGACAAGTTAAAATATAATTTTGAAGCGATTGAAGTCCTGTTGTACAATAAAGTTTGCTTTTTATGGCGCTAGGACAGGTAGGGTTTGTACTGTAACCTACAGTTTTCCGCACATCTTTTGCCTAGGGTACTGAACTCCGGACAACGATGAGGAAAAACTAAGCCTGCGCTATGCGGTACTACTGGAATCGAACCAGTTCGGAGCGATATAGGAACGGTTGGTTAGCTGACTCTTTACGGCGTAAAAGCGGCAAAGGTCACCTTGCACAAACTCAACTGGAGTTGTACATGCGGTTTCCTAAAGTGGCGAAATAATAACTATGTACAAAGAATGCAATGAATCTATTAAAAGCAAACGATGCAATATTAGACGAGGGTATCACAACTGATACCAGATAAAAAATGAGAAACGATATCACGATTAAAAGAATAGCAGAAAATGTCACTGCTGTTGCTTGTGTGTTTACGGTGCGAGGATGGCACAAGTCGTGTTTCGCAAGGACCAATGGTCTTTCGATGAATCCGAACCTCTGTTGGCAGGAGAACCGAAACAATGTGGGTAGAAAAATGGCACGCATTCGAGGATTCTTGGGTGTCGATGTCGAACCCGGCTTACTGGAGCAGTAGACGACCGCGTTACTATTGCGCGCCACCGGATTCGTTTTCCACTGAGTTGTGGAGCCGTTTTCAAATTCTCTGACAATTCTACGCTTTTCCAGGTGCGTGGCAACCCCGGGAAGCGCGCCTATGTTTCTCAGAGGAGTCCGAGCCTCTTAAGCCTCGGAAACCAACCTCCTGACTGCAGTGAGCAGTTAGTCGATAACCGTTCCTCTTTGGCGCAGTTTGGAGTCGAATCCCGGAAAACCGTACGGGTTTGGTAGCACTTGCGTACAACGTTCGATTTGAGGCCCTAGGGGCAATCTAACTTTGAGGTCCCTTTTTCTAAATAAATTTATCACGATATTCATAGCAATAATATAAATAAACTGTTGTAAATTAACATAACGTACATTAATTTTTTTAACTTTACCTCCTTTTAGCTTGATTTGAACATTCAAGCTTCATTACTCACTATACGTATATATATACAGGGTTCCTGGGGAAGTCTGAAAGCGGCCAATAACTTTTGAACGAGGACAGCTTTGGCAACGGGAGTTAGGCATTGGTATGGTAAAATGACTATGCATCGTCAGATGAGAGAAACAGCAGCGCCCCTGGTGGTGAATTGAGGAAATTGAAAATTTTATTTCCAAAAATAAGACAGGGAAATATTTAGGAAGTTGCACAGCATCCTGTACTTAGAGTAAAAAGACACACTGCTCATGCACAATATGTGCACATACTGCCAAAAAGTGAGGTGGTGTGAAAATTTCAAAACGCATCGCTCTCAATCGATGCTTTCTGGCGTTTTAGAAGTCGAGTTGAATTTTTTATTTAAAAAAAAAAAGCGTTATCAAATGACCTATTTTTCCTATAAGAACTTTAACTACACTTTTACAACGCCAGGAAACATCAATTGAAAGTGGCGCATTGAAATTTTCGGAACACCTCATTTTTTGGAAGTACGTGTACATATTGTGTACAAGCCGTATAGCTTTTTTTTTTCTTTTTTCCTAAATGAAGGATGCTCTACAACTTCCTAATTGAAAATATTTCTCTATCTTTATTATTTTTCGAGAAAAAAAAATTTAACTTCATCGATTCGCCACCAGGGGCGCTGCTGTTCATCTCATCTGATAGTGCATAGTCATTTTACTATACCAACTCCCGTGGCAAAAGCCATTTTCCTTCAAAACTCATTGGTAGCAATCGGGCTTAACTAGGAACTATATATTAGGATACTAAATATTTATTCCATTTAGATTGAAACGAACCGCCGCCAGCAAGCTAAAGATTTTTCTAAAAAGTTTAGTGCTATAAATTCGTTATCTTCCGTATGCTTCATCAGCTCCGGATTGAAAAAAAGGGAACTTTATCAAAAGATTTTTACATGCCTTAATTAATACTAATTAACGAATTAGATCACTAATTAAAAAAAATTAACAAACCATTTTATTTATTTTTTCTCGACGGGAAACGGGACTTGACTAACCGCTGCATTTAAACTCCAGTTGAACCCCGCTACAGCAAACCTTTGGTTCGTTATATCCGGGGTTCGTTGTATCCGATGACATTATAAATATAGGAAAGTGGACGGGACCAAAAAAGTCGTTAGTTACATACGGGGGTTTGTTATGAGCAGGCGAGACGAATAGAACCGAAGATATATTTTTGGTGGCGTTTTTCGGAAAAAGGGCGAATTTCCAGGAGGGCGTATGGTGCACATTTTTTACGAGGGCAGGTAGGGCGCCACGTATTTTCATAAAAGGGCGCTCCGCCCCGTGAAATAAGCCTACAATGAACACTGGTTTAACGGCTTGTAATTAAACATGGTTTTAGATAAACGTTGTAGTTTTTTTACACTTTTAAACAGAAAATCAAATTTTCGGATTATCGAAAATCGGATTCGCCCCCTTAATTTCGAATAACCGGGGTTCTGCTGCATAATTATTACGGTGACATATAATATTAAAATATATTAAATTTATTATAAATATTCCTCGTTCGTCTAGCGGTCTAAACACTCCGGGCTAAACGGAGGGACCCTGGTTCGAATCCAGGATGGGGAAAGCGTCTCTTTTTCTCCAAAATTACACAAGCTCTAGTTTGAGCTATATATACGTGGGTGGCAAAAATTATTGTATAATAAATATCTTGATCAAATAATACCATCAGTTCGAAACTTATAGGTTTGGTTGCTTTACGTGCATTTTGAAAAGGGATTATTGTTTATTAATATTAAAAATTTGAACAATTTTATTGAAAATTTACTAACTGGGGATGATGCACGGAACTATGGGTAACTCTAATTCCGAACCTTTCAAAAAATTCAGTAGTTAGAAAACTTGTGAATGACGTGCCTTGATTACACTGAATTTCCCTAGGAAATCCCATCCTACTAAAGATTTGAAGCAAAGCATCGGTCACTGAAACAGAACCAATATCCTCCACGGGAATAGCATCGAGTATTTGGATGATAAACAAATGGCTGTAATAACATACCGCTTATCGCTATCCGTTAGTGGCAAGGGTCCGCATGCATCAATATCAATTTTGCTAAACACCTCTGAAATTATTGGTACAATTTTTAGGGGCGCTTTGTGTTTTCATTAGGCTTGCCAGCCCTTTGACATTGGTCACACGTACGTGCGTATTTTTCCATATCTTTATAACACCCCGGCCAAAAGAAATGTCTGCTAACTTATCCTTAGACTTAGTAACTCCGACATGAGCGGAAGTTCCTTCATGGCGCAGTGCCTTAATTTCATTTCTGAACTTTTCAGGAATTACTAGCAATTTGTTTATGTGTCCAATACGATTCTCCTGACTTCTCATAAGCAATCCATTCTCGGTAATATATCTAAATCAAACAACAATATCAATCAACGTTTATTGGCGTAGTGATATCGCTATATAGCCCTGAATTTTGCTTTAAAGAAAATTCAACCGAGCCAAAATTAACGATAATACTCGTAACTGAAATATCATGATTTCAATTAATTTAAATTTCTTATATGGCCCCAATGTATCAAATCATGTACTCAGCCCTCTGATGAAACATTCCTAAGAATAGAAGCCGAAACAGTGGAATTCGTTGAATCATCTGGGACGTAAAGAAAACTAAGAGTTCACACGCAGACAACGACTGGAAGAAGCGTGAGAACGTTTTTCGTCAACAACTCGTTAATAGCAGGACATTAAAACTGGAATTTCTTTTGCTCGCTCCCTTCGATGACGGACGTTCCACAATTCCTTAAAGCACTGGAATTTATTGGATAACACCGTTAGGCACCAAAAATTACTAAGCTGTAACGTAGCTAGTAAAATTCGAGAGAGGCAATTGGCGCTTGGCCGAATTAATTTAAAATCACATT
>QLNU02013900.1:6451-32424 GCA_006491805.2 Dysdera silvatica
AAGGTTTACCTTTACATCATAACTTCCCGTAGATTTATTCAGGGGCGGACTGGGCCGCTGGCCAACCGGCCCCCGGTCCGGTGTACCCTCATAGGCGATAGTACTTGCGCCCTCATGGGCTATAGGACTCGCGCCCTCCGATAATCCAAGGTATACGCCCTTTAAGGGAACCCTGCTCGCCCCTGGACCCATTGTTAATATTCTCCTAATTGCGGGGGGAGGTTATGGCCCACATGAATCACTCTTCCATACGCCTATGGTTTGATTAATTCTGAATTATGACTAAGGGCGCTGGCATGGTGGCCGGGTCGTAGGGCTTGTATTTCCATTTACCATGGAAAAAATTTAATAGGGAGAGTTCAAGTTTTATGTAAACACCTTCGGAGGGAGTTACTGTTGTGCTTATTTTCCTATGTTAGTTTATTTTCAATGTTAATTTTTGCTTACCGGTGGGGGAAGGGAATAAAACGGCCAAAAAGTCAATGGTTTGCTGTAAATTGCTTGCCAAAAATTCACCATTTTCACTAAAAATTGGTGACGGCAAAATTTAGGAAATTAAATTCAAGAGGTGGTACCCAATTTTCAAACACAATTTTCATTGGCTCGAAATTTTTAACTCCCACATTCCAGCGATGCACGTCGAATAAGAAACAGGTTTTTTTGATAATACAGCCCAGGTGCAGTCTATTGGACAAATACGTGCATTATAGGAGCAATTTTCCTTTTTTATTCAATCATGCTTTGTTATTTGCTTATAGTCATAACTCCGTGGATATTCATTTCCGACCCCCCATGTAATGGGCCATTATGGTTCATTTTGCACAAGGATCACGGCTATATACTTTTGATCCGGTGTTTTCGGAACACCCTGTATAGATAGAAATACATGCAGTTTCTTCGACTAGCATCATTTCAACTGAAGTCTCCAGTTATGGAACCACTTACAATGTAACTGCATGGTATTACTGTATACAAAATTGGAGCCAGTCGTAGGATCCGAATGAACATTAGCCACAGAGGCGGATTTAGGAAATTGCCGCTCCTTGACCATTGGCTCCCATTACGAGTACTTCGTGGAGGAGGAGATGCTGAGAAAAATTATTGCTTCCTTCTCAATGCTGTCGAGAAATTTAGTAAATGTACAAGATCCCAAAACGCTACAAAAATAATTAATACTGGTTGGCAATTAGTAACGAGCTAAAAAAGTACCTTATTTTAAAATGTGACTGTAAAGCTTTGGAAAATAAATGTATAGCATATTCGGGCAAATAGAATTTTTAAACGGCTAGGGAGCCTGCCCCCGTATGGGCGCCCATGCCCTAGACCCAGGACAGAGACGGATTTAAATCATATGGCACCCAGTGCAGTCCCAAAATTTGCGGCCCCCTCCCACCCCATTATTTGATTATATTATTATTTTCAAAACACAGTCTAACTTCGCTTTTACGATACCTGATTTAACAATTGTTTTTATTGCTCCGGAATGAGTAACATTGAGTTCAATGTTACATTTTTCTCGATTTAACATTTGTTTTCTTCGATTTAACTATAAAGTTTCGCCATTAGTCTGTAGCTGCAAGTAGAATTTCAATTAGAAAATCAACTGTCCTCAGAAAATCAACGTCAAACGAGTTCAGAATTGAAGCGGATGCTGGTTTACAATGTATAAAAAAGTACTTACTGCGTTTTAACGTTAACGATGATATTTTCGATACATAAAATCGAAAAAACGATGTTAAATGTCAACTCCCAAGAAAAATCGAAACAAACGTCAATCAAGCACAGTCTAACTTCGATTTAACGATACCCGATTTAACTTTATCCTCGATTTAACGATACCCGATTTAACTTTATTCTCGATTTAACGATTGTTTTTATTGGTCGGATTGAGTTATACTGAGTCCAGTGTTATATTTTTCTCGATTTAACGTCTGCTTTCCCCGATTTTACGATCACTTTTCGTCATTAGCCTGTAGTTGCAAGTAGAATTTCAGTTAAGAACTCTCATCAGAAAATCAACTTCAATTAAGTTTACTCAATTGAAACGAATGCTGGTTTACAGTGTGTTCACTGCGTTTTGACGTCAACAATGATCTTTTCGATACATTTGAAAAAATCAAAATGTCAACGTTTTTATTTCAGTTCCGATCAATAGCGCACCCATGGCTCTTGCTGGAGGGAGGGCCGAAAATGTAAAAAATAGTGTTATTTTTTTAATGTAATATTTCTTACAATTTCGCAATTCCATAGAAAAAAGTCAAACGTTTACATATAATAATTCCAATCGCTACAACGAAAATAATAAATGCAGCCCAAAGAAAGACGACGTCCAAATAATGACATCAATTGTCACGTCACTAAGTGAGTGACGTCAAAACCCCGCTTACATCGACTTTTCTACTCTTTTTCAGAGGATAAAAGCACTGCGGGACACTTTTTGTACTGTCACCTAGATCTTCTCTGCATAATAAAAGCATTTTTAATAAATGTGGCAGCAACGGACCGACGGTGGGGGTCGCAGATCTTTTGGTTACCATAAAAGGGCATAGCGGATTACTTGGCTACTGTAAAGGTGGGTAGCGGCTTGAAAAAGGTTGGGAATCACTTCCATAGATGATAGTTTGTCACCCTAGCGTTAAGGCTTAATTTCTAACAAAAAAAAAGTGCAGGAGCCCTAATATTATGATAAATCGATTAAAAAATTGAATGGCTGCAAAAGAATCGATAAATCATATGAATTATTTATGTTCATTTTTCTGGACAACAAAACACATAACCTTAATCACAAATCCATTACTTTTTCATAAAAGTGTCCATTTAGTGATTCCGGCTAATACACTCTATAACAAAAAAAATCGACCCACCAATAAAGAGTTATACAATTGCGATAAAAATTGGTGGATGTGAAGAACATACATAGAAAACTAAACGATTAAAATTTCAGAACAATTGAATGATTTATTGCAGAGTTTGACCGTTACAAAAGGAGGAAGTCAATAAGGCGTTGGTCCACCTCTGGCCTGGATGCAAGCTGTCACCCGGCGTGGCATAGACTGATAAAGATCCCGGATGGTGTCCTGCGGAATTTCTTGCCAAATTGTCACCAACTATCGGGCTAAATCGTCAACATTCCTGGATGGTTGCAATCGCCTTCCCATAGGGTCCCAAATGTGCTCTATAGGAGAGAGATCAGGAGACCTAGCTTGCCAAGGAAGTGTTGGGAAAGCTTGAAGACAATTCATAGCAACACTTGCCGTATGCGGCCGGGCATTGTCTTGTTGAAACGTAAGTCCAGGGTGTCGCAAAAGGAACGGTAACACAACCGGTCGTAGAATGTCGTCTACGTACCGCTGTGCTGTAAGTGTGCCAGAAATGACCACCAAAGGGGTCCGGCTATCAAAGGAGATGGCACCCCAGACCATAACGCCCTGTTGTGGGCATGTGTGGCGTGCGATAGTAAGGGCAGGATCCCCACGCTGCCCTGGACGTCTCCAGACACGTCTGCAGTTGTCGTCAGGACACAGTTGGAAACGGATCTCAGTCACTAAAGACTATACGTCCCCAGTCAGCGCAGTTCCAAGTTGATCGAGCCCGGCACCACTGTAATCGGACTTGACGGTGTAAAGGCGTGAGAGGTAAGCGGCGTAACGGTCGGCGCGAGCGTAAATTCCGCTCTCTCAGTCGTCTACAGAGGGTCATGTTGGACACATGTGTGCGGGCCACACGTTGGATAGTTGATAACGACGAATCCGGTGCTGTGACAGCTGCTCTGACAATCGCTCTGTCTTCCCGTTCTGTTGTGGCCCTAGGTCGACCACTGCCATCCCGACGCTGACATCTGTCGTTGTTTACTCACTCTTGCCAGCACCGTCCAATCGCCGCATCGCTTCGACTCACATGTCACATGTCCAGCGATTCTTCGATTCGTCCAACCAGCCTCTTTCAATCCGATAGCACAACCTCTTTCAAACTCTGACATATGCTCATAATGAGCACGAATCTTTCGGCGAGGTATTGTTACAGTCGACGTAAGATATACGCAGTCAAAATGCAACAGAAATTTTGTTCTTATTATTATTATTAAATTCTTAAATAAAATTATTATTACAAGTATCTTATTAAATTCGTTATTAGACAAATTATTGACATATACTTCATTCACGAAATTAACATCTTGAATTTCCATGTCTTTCAAAAGCATTATCAATATAGCATAAAATAAAATACAGCCACAAGAAAGGGCATTATTTTCCATTCACGTACAAACATTATTTATGACTTAATTAAAAAGATTCAAATACATAATAAATTTACTACAGACATGCACGGCATGGTGGGAATAAAATATTAATACTTTGTAATAAGAATATGATCCCCGCCCCCACTTTGCTTTATAAACTTTCGATATAGTCCGCTCTAATATATAAACTACAGTGGAGATAATCATATTTGTAAATCATGTTCATAAACACACTTGAAAAATTCTAATGTCGTAATTAAAAGAAGGATATGGTAAAAAAAATAGTTAAAGTCATACATTTGTCAAAAGCTTTAATTTCTCTACTTTCGCACTTTGCGGTATTTTGCACGTACTCGGAAAGGTTTGTGCAATTCAGCATCATTCTAGCTATTACAGTCCAGGATTGCGCCTGAGGCCTTCAAAATCCCTAGAAATTTCGTTTTGTGCTAATTTATTTAACGTAATTCACGCAAAAGCGTAATATGAAATTTTTTTCTTCCCGCTCGAAAGAGATTTGTAATGCCTTGTATTCAAACATTTTCAATGCCTTCCTTCAAAGTTTTGCTTTAAAAAGTACTCCATAAACTTCTTTAGAAGATTTTAATAACGTTCGCGAATTTTCATTACTTTGCCGTCTTCTCTCTCCAGAACAAAAAATTTGCTTTTTCAATAAGTAGGCCTAACATTTAACCTTTTGTGACTTTTATTATTTTTAAAGACTTTCCTCATCATCATATAGCTGATATTTCTTAAATATCTTCCATAATGTTTTTGTGCACAGTATCTTATAAAATTCCTTACAGTTAATTTCGAAAATGAAATCTTTTTATCCATTTCCATCTTTCAATATTTTAAGTGTATTTTGCAAATCAACAAATGGCATCAGTCTTGAGCTTTGCAGTTATTGGCGTTTTCTTTGTAGTACCCATTTTAAAATCATAGCTATGATGCTTGAAGACTCCCAACTTCTGCGAAATTGTCCATGGTTACTTTAAAGAAGGTTTTCCTTTCTTCAGGTTGACATTCTGTAGCTTAAAATTTAAACATGTACTAGAATTCAAAAAAATTTAACTCGATTTCTTTTTCTTTCGTCTTTATTTATTTATTTATTTATTTATTCTTATCAGTGTGAGAAATAACTATCCAAATCATTCACAAACTAACCAATAGATGACGCCTACATTGCCTGACTATCATGGAGACAGGCACACCTAACTAAAAAACACTAAAATAAGAAAACAACAACATTTAAAAGTTTAATGATCATTAACGATAACAATGACCTTTTAATTCCTGATAGGGTCCTGTGTTCGAAACCGAACATTCAAATGTCGTCTTTTGATATATATATAAGCATTTGTTTTACGGTTGCGGATGAAACTATTTCGCCGTAAACAGAAAGGAAAGCGAGTATTAATTGAGAAGTACCTGAGGGACACTAAAATAAGCAGGGCTGTCCTGAAGAAAATTCTTGAAAGTATGCTGTGCTATCTTAATTAAAGAGTATTGAAATTGAGGGGTTACTGGACTTGGTGACGTCATCGCGCCGCGCTGACTGGCATTTGACTGGTCGTTTATCGCCTATCCAAGCCCAAGGTGGCACATGCCCCTTCCATCAGTTTTTCATTCCTCTCCCTGTCGTAAGCAGGATATTATTTTGAGGCTTGGATGTTCAGGGTTTGTGCCTCACTTGTTTCCATTCAAGTTTGTAAATGACTAGGGGAAAAAAAAAAAGACTGAAGTTCGTTGAAAGTTGCCCCAAAAACCAGCAAATACAAAAGTTTCCGTGAGACCTTGAGAGTACGCGGCGCATGCTCTGTATTTTTCCAAATTTCTTGAGAGTACGCGGCGCACACAGCGCGTACCCTTTGGGGACAGCCCTAAAAATAAGGGAACAAAACATTTAATAATGGACAGTTTTATGGTCATTAACGATAAAATTGGTCTCTCGACACTGCAAAGAATCCAAGTTTAATACCGGGGTTAAGAACGTCGCCCTTTTAAAAAAAAATTAGTTTTTATGTGGCAAATGAAACCATTCGCCATTCACCTAAGGTCACTAAAAATCTTTATCCAGCACTGCCTTCAGGCGTTTCTTAGTTAATACGCGCATATCAAATAAAAATGATATAAAAATTGCCCTTCTCGAGGAATGGGCATTGATGTCACCAAAAATTTAGTGGATTCGTTGCCAAAACGCATGAAAGCTGTGATTAAAGCCAAAGGGAACCCAACGAAATATTAAGAATGAATTATTATTTTATTAATGAATTTTCTGACCAAAAAACAATTAGTGTACGACTATTTTTGACACATGAGCTATGTGTAAGTTTGTTCATTTTTTGTTGTTATTTGCAGTGTATATACATTTTTATATATGTATATGGGACAAATGTCACCACAATTAATATAAATTTTTGTATTTACTTCATAAAAAAAGTAAAAAAAAAAATATACGTGCACTGCAAATAACAAAAAATGAACAAACTTACACATAGCTCATGTGTCAAAAATATTCGTACACTAATTGTTTTTTGGTCAGAAAATTCATTAATAAAATAATAATTCATTCTTGATATTTCGTTGGGTTCCCTTTAGCTTTAATCACAGCTTTCATGCGTTTTGGCATCGAATCCACTAAGTTTTTGGTGATATCCGTTGAAATGGATGTCCATTCCTCGAGAAGCGCAATTTTCAAATCATTTTTATTTGATATGCGTCGTTTTCTCATCCGCGAGTCCAGAATGCTCCATAAACGTTCTATAGCGTTAATGTCAGGTGATTGTGGAGGGATATTTAGCTGGGAGTATTGTAAAGGAGCCACAGCTTTGTATTATACGCAGTATGTCTCGGGTCGTTATCTTGCTGAAAGATAAAGTTATTTTGAAGACCCATTTGAGTTACACTAGGACCCAAATTTTCCTTCAGAATGTTAATATACATTCTGTGGTCCATGATTCCGTCGATAATGTGCAATTTTCCCACTCCCTCTGCACTCATACAGCCCCAAACTTGCACACTTCCACCTCCATATTTGACTGTTGGACACAGGTTCGTCTGTTGAAGCTCGGTGTTCTTTTTACGCCATGCTATTTGCCTGCTAGCTGATCCAAATATATTAAATTTGCTCTCATCAGAGAATATAACTCTATTCCAAAAGTCAGGACCTTTATCAACATGTTTTTTTTTGCGAATTGCAAAAGCTTCTTTCTGTTTACCTTTGACATGAAAAACTTTTTACGAGCTACACGTCCATTGTACCCTGCATTTTTGAAAACGCGGCGCACCGTGCTTTCTTAGAGTGATACACCTTGATTCAGCAGCTCTTTTCTTATCTTTGGAGCACTTAATTTTGGATTTTTCTTAATTACTCTCACAATTAAACGTTTGTGCTTTTCAGTCAGTTTTTGTGGACGTCCACTTCGGGGCATATTTTGAATCGTATTTCTTTGACAATGACGGTCAATTATGGATTGGACTGTAGAACGAGGTCTGCCGACGAGCTGTGCAATCTCTCGTAAAGATTTACACTGGTTATGGAGCCTCATTACAAGCTTTCATTCCGCCACACTTGTTTATTTCTACGACTCATTTTCGCATACTTTCTGCAGAAATGATAGTAAACGGGTTTATTGTTCATTGGCTTTTGAATGAAATCGGTGCATTTCCCGCAGATTGCTTCGGGTGCACAAACAACATTGCAGTTCTATCATTTTAGGACAGACTTTTGCATGTACGAATGCTTTTGACACGTGAACTGTGAATAATTTTGATGATAATTTATTGTAATTTGCAGTATTATGTACATAGTTTTAAGTTTTTTAGTTGAAAATAAATTATATTTTCATGGCAATCATGATGGCGTTTGTCCTGTCTACGTACATCTAATAATTATTATACAGCAGTTTCTTAAATAGAACACACTGCAGGTGTACGAATACTTATGGCATTCACTGTAGCTACGTCACTGCAGGCATCATTTCTTCTTCACACAAGTAAGGTGGCTTGCACGTGGCAAAATTTGAATTCAGCTTTTTGAAATGAGGGCTGAAGTCAAAACCTTCTTAACCCACAACAACTTTACTTTGGGAGACAGGTCACGTGAAGGATATTGGCTCACGAAATTGGAGTATTTAGCAGAAATTTTTAAAAATGTTAATGAATTAAATCTCTGGCTTCAAGGAACAGCAGTGAGGCTGTTTCTGAAGCCAACTCTCATTAGCGTACGCATATATACAGGGTGTCTCAGCACTTAGATTACAAACTTCTAGGAGGGGTAGGGTACACCTAGACGAACAATATTTGTTACTACTCACAGCGCCAGTTCTAAAACTATCCAGCGCATGAAAAGCGCAAAATGCGATGTGCCAATCATCTATGCACTTGATCAGATGACCTGAGTAGTATCTGGCGCTCTTCACGCACTGGTTGTAAATATTTGTGCATGCTGGACGGTTTTAGAACTGGTGCTGTGGGTGGTTTGCGACCTTAGGTTCTATGACAAATATTGTTCGTCTAGCTGCACCTTACCCCTCCTAGATATTTTAACCTGGTGCTGCGGACCCTGTATATACTATATATATATTAATTTTATTTAATAATTTTAGTTTATAAAGTTCATCGCAATGGGAGGATTACAACCCCTATCAACACTCCCCTGCGTACAGCAGTGCCAACGCCTCAGAAACTGAACAGTCTCTAAAACAGTTTTGAAACAGCTTTCTAAAGTGCAAGTGTTTTAAAAAAATCCGTATGGAACGAAATCAATTAAAAATCGAAAAATAATAAAAGAATTTAGATAAGGATTAGATTCCGACATACCTGTAGATATCTTAAATGAGTTTGATGTTCGTCTATTAAATTTGCTTTTATTTTCCGGAAGAACTCCCCAAAAAAAAAAAAACTTTTGGATTTTAAACATATACTCCACTGTGTCGGGAAAAGCCAGCCTGTCTGACATCACAATAGTATGAGTGCGTAATTAATTTTACATTAGATTATATGATAAAAGAGAATTTTGCAACTATAAGAAGTCACCGATTAGTAAAATTTTGTCACTAGTCCAAGGTATAAGAAAAGTTGGACCAATGACAAAATTTTACTGATTATGGTAAGCCCTGTTCAGTCGTTGTATTCTTTTGTTAAGAAGTTGCTATCGGAAGTTTGGTATCAGCTAGAAGACAAATTTAATGTTTTGTTAGATAAAACGAAAATTATCCTTCCTTGCAAGAGCTTATTTTCTGAACTAGAGTACTTTTTCTTTGGCTATGCGACTACTAAAACGAAATACAGATCCTGCCTCGATGCCGAGCCAGATTTTCCGTTGCAGCTGTCCCAAATTAAATCGGATACAGCTCAATTGTGCAAATTAAAACAACCCCATCCCCACCTCATAAGAATCCAAGTTCTCACTCTGTGCTTTATCCTTTTTTTCCGATGCCAAGAAGCATTTTTAGTTCAACCACTAAAAAAATGATTTTAAATACCATATCTCTATGTGGGTAATTTATTGTGGATTTACGCCACAGGCGCCGTTAGCGGGGGGGGGGACAGGGGATACCCGTCCCCCCCAATGTTGGTATTAGGGGTCCATGTATTTCTTTAACTCTAAAAATGAGTTCAAAAATTTAACCTTATTCATTCGACACACCCTGGAGATCTAACTGAATCGAATTCATAATTTTATTTCACCTGTGTTACTTTTTCAGTCTAACACATAAACTTTATCCAATTTTGTGTCATCGTTTTCTCAAATGAGTCCCAATTATTGTATTAGCATTAATATCATTATATTCTAATCGCCGGCTCACGGAAATGCTGTTTAAATCAGTAATCAACTATACAATGTTTTTACATTCCAAATATTTAAGAAAATAACAAACTTCAACAGAATTGTAAAACCTTTTTGGAAGAGAATCTCGTAACAAGCTTCGGCTTTATATTCTCTTCCAATTCTAACCCAAATCATAAACGTAAAATGTAAAAAGATTTCTTCTATGTTTTTTCTCAAAGCGCTGATGGTATGTACCTCACGAAAATGTATACAAAATTGGGTTAAATAAACATTATTATTATGTCCCCCAATTTCAAACAAAATGCATTCTACTGGTACATTGTCCCCAAAAATATTTTATGCTATCGGTGCCCATGATTTACGATATCTGGTTTGAATACGTTCTCAAATGTTTTGTCTTACTAAATATTTTTTTACTGATTTTCATTTATGCAGTTAAAGTAAGATCTTCCCTGAAATCAATTTAGAAAATAATCGCTAAACGAACGCGTTACCACTGCACTATCGCAGGGTTTTCTGTTTGTTTTAATTAAACAGTGTGTAAGCAGCGTATTAAAACTTAATACTGTGTAGTTTATAAGTAAATTAATTTTTATACGAAGTATAAAAGTTCGTAAAAACACATAACATTTTCCTTTGACAATTTATCTGGAAGGCTAAAAAGTCCAAAACAGTATTCAGAACTATTACTACTACTTCATAAAAATTATGGTAATCCTTAAACCGTTCGATTGATAAAATAAGGGCAATTCAATGTTGTTCTCTATCACCATACTTAAATGATTCCCACAATAGTGTAACTTGCTTGAGCTAGATTAAATGTGTGTTATACAATAATTTCTGCCACCCACGTACAGATTATAGCTCAAACTAGAGCTTTTTTCTTTTTGGAGAAAAAGAGACGCTTTCCCCATCCTGGATTCGAACCAGGGTCCCTCCGTAATGTGTCCCTCCGTAAATGTGTGTGTTTCTATGGTGCAAGCACAGCGGAGGTCATGCGATGTTGGAAACATTAGTTTTCCAAGGAATCCGAACCTCTGCAACTAAAGGGAACCAAATCTCGGTTTACAATGGGAAAAAAAGACGTCATGCGTTTTACAATAGCATTGGAAGTTGAACTTGGGTTGCTGTGCAATAGATCAATGCGTTAACACTACGTCACCGCAGGGCTGTGGACCTGCTGTCCGTTCACAAAAAGAAGTCCGGTGGAAAGGTCAGTTTCGTGGCGTCGACAGATGTCGTTTCCAGCTTTCCCGCCGGACTTCGTTTTGTGAATGAACAGTACGTTTTCCCGAAAAATCTGAACCTCTCAAAGCCCAGGGCAAGGATTTTTACATTTTTTAACCCACAGTTCTCTTCGCATCTCATAAATTATCGACAACTTCCAAATATAAAACACACACACACACACACACACACACACACACACACACAATAGAGTCCCGCTAATCCAGACGGACCTAAAAAAAATCGTCTTCGTTTTTAAAACGAAGGAACATTACGGACTTTTCAAGAGAGTTAAAAGGCTTACGTAATTCTTGTTTTTAGTATAGAAGATTCACAATTATGTAACAGCTCTGTACGGAATTTAAACTTTAATTCGTTTTTACACATTTTAATTATGTAACTGTAGTTTTCTTTAGTACGGTACAATCAATAAACTTTGAATTTCAATCAATAAGATGTTTTTTTTAACCGAAATCAATTCGTAGATTAAAAAAGTAGGCCTACGTTGTAGTATTGAGACTGAAAAGGTCATTTCTATGATAAAAACATCGATTTTAATAGTTTTACCCATTTAAAACTTGTTTTACAGACATTTTAAAGCTTATACCATTTAATCCGGACTTTCGTCATCAAGTCCGGATTAGCGAGATTAGTATTTTTAAAAATGTAAGAAAGTTATGAAAAATTGAAATGACAAGAAATTGACAGAAATAGAGATAGCAGAAACACAGTAAAAACATTAAAACTAAAAATCAACAGAGTAACAGTAAATTAGTAAAACTTTTCACTACCAATAAGTTTAACAACTTCATGAGAAACACAAAATTACCGTTAAGTGATTAAAAACCAACAATTTAAGAAATGGAGAGAATTCGACAAACATAGCATAATAAATGGAAAATGAAAAAAGTGACACCACGTGTAGGAACTTTTTCAAGGGAGGCTCCAAGCACGTGGTCCTTCAGCAATGGAATGTTTCTGTATGGAAAATAGCTTACGCTAAAAAAATTCCACGTTCATTCCAAAATTCATATTTTCATTATTATTAATTTACTATATATATATATATATATAAAAGTTTTCCTCGCCCATTCTTGGCGGAAACAGGCTTTGGGACGGGCAGAGCGCCATGTTCCCAAGCCTCTTTTTACATCACTTCTTAATGTGCCATGTCTAGAAACTTCCTGACAATGTGACACGTGTTTAGGATTGTGGCTTTTTGTATTTCAATGTAGGTGTTTGGGTCAATGTTGAGTATCTCCAAATTCGTCGCAAGCGTTTTTGGTACTATCCCTGTTGCTGAGATGACTAACGGGATGATGAGGATCTTTTCCATACCCCATATATCTCGTACTTCATGTCTGAGATCTTGGTACTTGGTGATTTTCGTTGTGTAGGTTGTCTGTATGTTATTGGTGTTGGGTACTGCTATGTCGATTAAGTACGTGGTCTTATTCGATTTATCGACGAGGGTTATGTCAGGACGGTTATGTGGGACTGTCTTGTCTGTTATGATTGCTCTATCCCAGTAAAGCTTGTGTGTTTCGTTCTCATGCACGGTCTCTGGCTCATATTTGTAGTACGGGCATTTTTCTGTCAGAAAGCCAGCATTCGCTGCCAATTTCTGGTGGACTATTTTCGCTACTTGATCGTGTCTATGTTTGTAGTCTGACTGCGCAAGGATCTTGCATCCTGCCATCACGTGTTGGATTGTCTCCGATGCCGCATGACAGTGTCTGCATTTGTCGCTTTCTATGTCTTTTCTCTGGATGAATTTCTGATTGTTCCTTGTTGCGATCACTTGGTCTTGGATGGCTAGCATGAATCCTTCTGTCTCTGGCTGGAGAGTGCCTTTGGC
Source organism: Dysdera silvatica (assembly GCA_006491805.2). Taxonomy (NCBI): domain Eukaryota; kingdom Metazoa; phylum Arthropoda; class Arachnida; order Araneae; family Dysderidae; genus Dysdera; species Dysdera silvatica. The sequence continues at coordinate 19,571 of QLNU02013900.1, forward strand.
CAGCCAAGAATTTGATGCCTTTTTGTCAACGTGTGGTTGTTGCAGGTCATTGTAGTGCCTGCCATGTAATGGTTTTCCGGCCCAAGTTCTCAGTTTCTGTTCGTTGGCTGTTTCCAGGACACGCTCTTCGGTACTACACAGGTTTAGTGGCGTGTAATTTGCATCTGCTTGTATTATGGCTTGGATGAGTGGCGATCGGGGACTCTTCAACTGGAAGTATTGCCTCATGCTCTGGATCTGCTTGTCATGTAAGTCTTTGAGGTCCGCTTGTCCGCGTCCTCCTTCTTCCCGGGGTAGTGTTTGCCGTTCAATTGCCGTTGCAGGGTGTAGTTGTCCGGCTCTTCTCTGGATGGTTCTCATTTTCCGCTGGAGTTGTTCTAGTTCAGTGTTGGACCATTTGATGATCCCGAAGGAGTAGGTGAGCACTGGTACCGCATATGCGTTAATTGCTTGCGTGGTGTTCTTCCCGCTCAGTTTCGTCTTCACAATGCTTCTAAGTCTTTCTTGGAATGCTTGCGTGAGCTGGACCTTGACTTTCTTGTGCTCCTGCTGCCGTTTTTGCATTATCCCTAGGTATTTGTAGGTTTCGCCCTCGTCCAAGGTCTTCAGTAGTCTCCCGTCTTCGAGTTCGATGCCTGGTAAATCTTCTTTGCTATTCTTCTGTATTTTGCACTTATCGAGGCCGAATTCCATTCCTATGTCCTTGGAGAATGTCTCTGTTATACTGATGAGTTGTCGGAGTTGGGTGATTGTTGGCGCGTATAGCTTGATGTCATCTACGTACATGAGGTGGGAGACTTTATGTAGGTTTCTCTTGTCTTTCTTCAGCATGTATCCGTATTTACTTGTGTTCAGCATCCTTGACAAGGGGTTTAACGCCAAGCAGAACCACTGGGGGCTTAGTGCGTCTCCTTGAAAGATTCCGCGGCGGATGGGGATCTCGGCCGTTTCTATTTTACTGTCTGGCGTGTTTAGCTGTAACCGGGTTCTCCATTGTTTCATGCTGCTCTGTAGGAATCGGATGATTGAGGGATGCACTTTGTATATGCTGAGTATTTCAAGGAGCCACGAGTGCGGAACAGAGTCGAAAGCCTTCTTGTAGTCTATGTATGCGGTGTTGAGTTTTCGCTTTTGTTTTCTTGCTTGTTCCAGGATAACTGAGTCGATGGTAAGCTGCTCTTTACATCCCAGAGTCCCTTTCTGGCATCCCTTTTGTTCTTCCGCCATTAAGTTGTTGCTTTCGCTGTGCCGGCTTATTTTTTCAGAGATGCACCCCGTGAGTATCTTATACAGGGTGTTAAGGCACGTAATGGGTCGGTATTTCGCTGGGTTACTGGTATCCTGGTCCTTCGGTAGGAGGTAAGTTATTCCCTTGCAGAGGAATTCAGGCATTTTGCTGGGGTCTTCAATTATCGCCGTAAGTTCCTTGGCTAATGGGCCATGGGCGCTGGTAAATTTCTTGTACCAGAAGTTGTGTATGCCGTCAGTACCGGGAGCTTTCCAGTTGAGCGTACGTTGGATTACCTGCTGGAGTTCCTCTATCGTGATGCCCGTATACTCCATCTCCTCTATTCCTCTCGTAGCCTCCATTTCTTGCTGAATCCAGGGGGCGCTTTTGTGCTGTACTTCATTGGACCATAGTGTCTTCCAGAAGGTCTCTATTACTGCTGGCTTTGGGGCTTCGTACTTGTCTTGGCTCGCTGATGTCTCTTGGAGCTTCCTGTAGAAGGCCTTCTGGTTTGTTTGGAATTTCTTGTTTTGTTGTTTTCTGTTGGTACAGTCTTTGTATCTTCGGAGTCTTCTGGCGTATACACCCAGTTTTTGTTTGAGGGTATCCAGATATTCGCTGATATGTTTATTGGGCTCTTCGTGTCTTGTATGGATCCTATTTCTCTTAAGGGCCATCTTCACTTTCCTCACTAATTTCTTACTCCTATTTCCCTGCATGTACTGGGTTATTCGCCCTATGCTGCTGCGGAGCTCTTCTATTCTTTTTTGCAGTCTCACTTGCCATGGTGGTTGGGTTTTGCTTCCTCTGTTATTTCGGTCTTCGTTGCGTACTTCATACCCATTGACGCGTGATGCCGCTACAGTTGCACAGTATATGGCAGTATGTATTTCCCGTAGGTGTAGTGGTAGAGTATGTTCATTGAGGATCTTGGTTGCTGCGCAGAGTTTCCAATATTCCGGTTGGCGTGGTATTCTTGGCCTTGCTGCCGAATCCGAGCCTTCATATTCCGCCAGGGCACATTGGAAACCTTCTTCCATTTTCTCCACGTCCCTCCTCTCTTCTTCTTCTATGCTCGGTTGGGGTGGTTCCCTTACGCTAGTTGGTGCTTCTGCGTTGACCTCACTGGTTGGAGTGTTTGCTAGATTATTGGCAACTTCGTGTCGTAAATTTTGTAGTAGGGTCTTCGCTAAGAGGTTTCTAATTAATATTCCTGCGCTGAACGGTTGTTCTTTCTATACTGATGTCCAGGTGTGGGTACTGTTGTGCGAATTTGGCGTGAAGTGTGGGTCTGTAATTTGTCATGTCTGTTTCCAGCTTTGTAATAGTATAGTAGGTGCGCATGATGTAGGTGTTCATATCTATTGTCCATGACATGCGCTGGCGTGCTCTTTCAGCCCTAGTGGTTGCACCTATACTAGGCTGCAAAGCACTATGGGCTCTGTTGGTTCTAGTAGCCGTACAGTTGTAGGCACCGCTACAACTGCCGGCACCTCCAAGAAGAGACTGTTGCATATTTTTTGAACAGACGCCTCTGCTTAAAGTCCGAATGCGGTTCTGATTCAAGAGCGCGACAACCGATGCTCCATTCATATTTTCATTATGGTTCATATTATCATAGTCTGAGATAGCCTATTTCATACCGCCGAAGTACCGGGATGGTATTCCAACCGGATGCCATTGTGGCTACAAATCCGGTTTTAATGGCCCAATGGTATTTTTATTCATTATTAATACTTTTTCCGATCACTAGATAGAATCAGAAGTGCATTATTGCTGATTTATTTATTTCTCTTGTTTTGGTTTTTTTAATTTTTCAGGTTGCACTAGACAGATGTCATTGTGTTGAGCAATTTTTTCAGCTCTTTAATTTTTTTTTTGTACGCATCGGGAGTCGAACCTACGTCTATAGCATACACCTTCTGTTTAGAAGGCGGGCGCTTATACCATTGGGCCACTTCACCACACACACACACACACACACACACACACACACACACACACACACACACATATATATACACTGCGTGGCCACTTTATTATGATCACCTCGTTAATATTTCGTTGGGCCATCTTTTGCCTTTAATACAGCATTGATTCTTCTAGGCGTGGACTCTACGAGATGTTGATAGGTCGTTCATGGAACATAACATTAACATCATCACATTAACATCTACTACAATTTGCTGCACTATTATCCTTCTGTTGTCTTTTACAAGCCTGGAGACTCCCCGTTTCGCCCGAGCATTCATTAGTGGGTGACGACCACAAGTTGCATGTTGAGACCCAGTTTTTTTGCTTGACAGTCTAGTCTTTAAACACTTTAACTACAGCTGCTGTTGAATATTTCACAGATGCAGCTATTTCGCTGATACTCGCTCCGTGGCTCCGATCTCCAATAATCATCCCACATTCGAAGTTCGTCAAATCACGTTTTCCCCTCATATCAATAAATCATCTATACTACTGTCTAATAATAAAGTGACCACTCAGTGTATATATATACACATACACAGATAACATGCTACACAAAAGGTTCTTCGACGCCCCTGACCGAAACTCACTACGTCCCAACGAAAAGTGGCGACACATAGTTTGAAAACCCTGACCTAGGGATTCAACCCTTGAACTACAGTGAGTAATTACTCGGTAAGCTTTTTTTTTTTGTTGTTTGTTTGCTTGTTGGGAATTGATTCCAGACTAATGGCATGTTGAACGAATGCGTTATTACGGCAGGATCTAAAGAGGTGGATTAGATTGGGCAGACAACGTCATATATATTGCATATTATCACAAAAATACCAGTTGCATATGAATTGGCTGCCATAGAACGGGCGCCCGAGCTTTAGTCAAAAGAAAAAAAAAATGTCTGACTACAATAGGCTGCATTATTGTCGTCATTTAGATGTCAACGATTTCCGATTCCTTTGACCTCATGGCTTGTTTATAAAGGGGAATTCGCATAATCGAAAGTATATAGTACATGAGCACGAAAAAACATAGGAGGTTAATGTACCGGACTGTACCCTTTGTCCGCCATTTCTACGTATAAAAGGAAGCAGCAACGTTTATTGACCGCGAAATGTGCTTCCTACATTTTTTTTTTTTTAAGCTTACGCGTTTATCGGAATAGTTCATTGAATTGTTGTTAAAGCATATATATCGCGAATTTAAAGGGAGAAGTGCGTTACTCATTTTTTTAAAGACATTACTAAACTGTAATTTTAATCATGTAATTTTATTAATTAAAATAAAATGATACTTTCGATATAAATATATAATTCGTTCTTATGCAATCTCTAAATTTATTACGAGAATTTTTGGAACTGAAAAGTGTAATTTCACTAAGTTAAAAAGGCTATAATTTTCGGTTATTTCAGAATGTATAAAGCACAATCTTTACTTTTACATATAAAGGGTTAAGCACTGGTAAAAAAAAATAGTAAATAGAAAACCCGAGCTTTCGGACGCAGCCGCTGTTGTCCTTCATTAGAAGTAATGCTTTACTTATTAACTATTATATAGTATTTTATATAATAACCTTAATATAGTTTTATTAACACGTTGATACAATATTATTATTAATAATGCAATATTTAAAAAGAAGTCCGCTTAATTTCGACTAGGAGGCCATGTAAATGATAAATAAATTTGATCAGAATGGTGATCCAAGAATACATCAAATAATGCGTCGTGCATCAAAATACTTCAAACTTTTTCTCTTTAAAACGAAGAACAGTTCATTTTCCACAGGAACTCAGTCAGTAGGTTACTATATAAAGTAAAGATAATAACGTACCATTATATGTCAGAAACAGCAATAACCCCAAAATAGAGTATATAAAGTATATATATTGAATATAGTGTAAAAATGCCAAAGTATTCTAATCAACGACAGTAGATTATGCCTTTGAAGTGTCCTGTAGCAAGTTGGTTTTGAGTTTTTTCGTTTATTCATTTAGAATAAATATGGCCGATTTTACTTGTAAAATCTGTTCCCCCTTGGGAGCAGGGATTCTTATCGCAACACGCTATAAATCCTTGTCTTAATTGCGAATTTACTCAGGTTATAAATGCAAGAGGTTTTTTATTTCTCTGATCTGAACTTGTAAACAAAGGCATTACACGTAAGTTAGCTTAAAATTGAACTACGAACGTAAGAGTTCAGCGAACAACGGATCAAGGAAAAAAAATAGATTCTGCGAAACTGGATACGCATGGAAAGCGCAAGAGCATTTCACAATGCCATCTGAATATTAAACTTTTTCTTATCTGTAAGTGTTATATTTTTGCGTATTATTGATTATTGTTATATACTTATGTATACATTTGTGTGTGTGTCACATCGCTGATTTCTTTCATACAGAGTATACTCTCGCGGACATTGTGCCTCAGGATTAAGCCGAAGAAATCACAAGAATCTGGTGAGTCAAAACTTTGTTCTTTAAATTATAATCACTGGTTCTTCGAGGAAGAAATACAATACAGAGTATCAAATCAATGTTTTACAAGTTTTCTACTGGCTAAGTGCTTATAAGCTTGATTTCTAAGTTACCTGAGATGGGTCAGAATCTTAATAAGATTGGTCCTGGTCGTTATTGTAATGTAGTTTGGATATCGCTTAAAGTTTTCGGTTTCATCTTAGAATGCCCATTGTTTATTCTTGGTATGTAAAATCTAAGAAGAGATGTGGATTAGAGTTTAGGTATTCTCTTTTGCTCTTTCACACTGAGCTTCTTAGGAAGAAGTAAATATTGATTTTAAGCGTTTGTTCATTTGAATATTACTAGCATATAACATATAAAAATTACCTCCGTTCGTGGGCAATGTTTCTTTTGGTTTTTTTTTGCAAACACGAGAACCTATTGTTGCCAAGAAGAGGGGTTTGCCGATGGTGGTGCTTCCAGTAGTGTTTTAAATATGCATACAGGGTGTCCCAGCACCAGGGTTACATACATCTATGAGAGGTAGGGTACACCTAGACGAAAAATATTTTTCACAGAACCTAGGGTCGTAAACCATTCATAGCGCTAGTTCTAAAATCGTCGATAATTAGGACATCGCATTTTGCGCTTCTCATACACTGGTCGTCAGTATTTGTGCATGCTGGACGGTTTTAGAATTGGCACTGTGAGTGGTTTGCGACCCTAGGTTCTATGACAAATATTGTTCGTTTAGGTGTACCCTATCCCTCCTCGATGTTTGCAACCCTGGTGCTGAGAACTATATATATATATAAAATCGACGAACAAGAAGGATTTGTCCGATTGCGATATTACTCAGAGATCTCATAAAGATCGCACTGCTCACTGTAGTCCGGGGTTTGGTTCCCTAGGCCTTAAGAGGTTCGGATTCCTCGGAAAACAGTAGGTCCCGGCGCAGCATGACCACTGTAGTCTTTGAGCCGTAAAACCAAAAAACAAACAAACAAACCGATTGCGATAAAAGAAATGCGGCTCAGAAAGAACAGACATTGTGTAGGATGGAAATAATCGAGTTTTACGTATGTATATTCACTGAGGACAACATTCAACTTGGAATTAAAGGACAAAATTTAATTAATTTTACTTTAATGTTGATAATAAATAAACCATTTTAATGAGGAAGAATCTAAAAATCAATCGACTACTCCAAGGTAATATTGATAATAAACCATGAGTACCAGCAGAAAGTTCATAAGGGGGTTATAGACTCAATGGGGGTTACAGAGTTACAACTCATATATTCCTATGTTAAATATACAAAATTTCATTGCAGTGTGGGGGTCAAAACAACCAACATCACCCCCTCCCCGCGCTTACGTCAGTCTAATATCTAATAATCCGAATACGCTGTTTCAGAGATTAGATTACCAAATTCTTGATTTTAAAAGTAGTTCATGAGAAAGCAAACTACATTCCCTTTTTGCAATTCAATAATAAACAAATTATATAACACCACATATATAATATGCATAAAATGTAAATACAAAAATTATAATCCAACGTTCTTACGTACGCAGGCTATATTGTTAAATGAAATTCAAATAATAATAACAATAATAATAATTATATACCTTCCTATTAAAGTGGAACTATCGACATAATGGTTCGATACAGGGGCGCCAACTTGAGGAAAACATTGAGGAAAGGGGTCTTAATGGAAGAACCCGCGGGTGTAGTCACCATATGTGCAACTTTGTTTGACGTAAAATGAACTTTCTTGTCCTTGCGCCATAAAAATGCAACCAACCAACCGCATGTGTTGTCAAGTGAGTCAACCAAAGACAGAAAAAACATGAACAGTACCAATTAGCTGAATATGTGAGGAACTTTATAGTGAGTAGACTGGACTGGAAAAAAGAAAAAAAGTGTGTGTTTGCACCCCAAAGGGGGTGTTGATGGGGGTTGTAAACCCCCATCAACACCTCCTGTGTCAATTGCAAGGAAAATTTGTATATTTAACATAGGAATATGTGAGTTGTAGCTCTGTAACCCCACCCCCATTGAGCCTATACTCTTTATGAACTTTTCTGCGTACGTGATATGGTAGGCGTATGACCAAACAAGAAAGTGGAGCCTAAACGCTTAAATAATAGGTTTTATAGAGCACAAAACTTTCAGATGGCATGTTGATGACGATAACCCAACTATGGATATCCAAATACAGCATGTTGATGACGATAACCCAACTATGGATATCCAAATACAGAAAGATACGAAAGTTTGATAAAAACCAGGATTAAAATAATCTTAGGATTAAATTAACATTAGGTCTCTGTGGGGTCCTAGGCCCGGGCCTACTCAGTCTATATGCAAAGCTATACTGAAAGGGTACGTACGCGCCGTGTGCGCAGTGCACTCTCAAAAAATTTTGAAAAATACGGAGTACGCGCCGCATACTCTCAAAGTCTCAAGAAAGTTTTTGTATTTGCTGGTTTTTTGGTTTGTTTGGCTTTTTTATGGCGCAAGAGCATCTGGGCTATACTGCGCCAAACATGGTGCTGGTTTTTTGGACAACTTTCAACGAAGTTCAGCCTTTCCTAGTCATTTATAAACTTGAATGGAAATAAATGAGGAAACCCTACAAGCCTCAAAATAATATCCCGCGTACGACCAGGACAGGAATGAAAAACTGATGAAAGTGGCAACTGCCACCTTGGGCCTGGATAGACGATAGACGACCAGTCAAATGCCAGTCAGTGTAGCCTTCGACCATATAAAGACTACTACATACTTCGACCATATTATATGGTTGAACAGCGTTGCGCTGTGACGTCACCAAGTCCAGTAACCCTGTAATTTCAATATTCTTTAATTAAGATAGCACCGCATACTCTCAATAATTTTCTTCAGGACAGCCCTGCCTATATGTATATCTGGCACTGATTACAACATATAACGGTGGAGGGGGGAGAGCTGTAATTCCATATATTTATATGTATATATAAAAAATTTTACCCGAATGAGGGTGGCAACGCTTTCAACACCCCCTACGTATGTCGGTGAGTGGGTAACTCATAAGAAAAACATCTGCTCACCTCTAATGTATACTCGTACAGAATGCTGTATTTAGACTGAAAAGTATTAATTACAATGAAAGGAAAACGCGTTTATTTTTAATAATTTTAAAATGTTGTGTACTAAAATTATATTAAACGAATCAATTATTTTTATTTGATCATCAGCACTGAATCTAGTATATGATACAAATACCGAGCTTGTACAGATTAAAGATAAGCCGGCAGAGTACAATTCCCCTTCCTCTCTCCCCCTCTTATATCCTTCCATTTGCAAAGGAAAACCACAATTCAAAAATGAATACTTTTTCAGAGCAGTGGTTTAAAAATTATAGTTATTTCCAAATCAACGTAACTATTAGTTTTGCTACAATAAATATATATTTTACTTCAATAACTAACAATGGTTATTTGAAAATAATTATAATCTGTAAACCGCTGTTGTGAAAAGTATTCGTATTTTAGTTGTGATATTCATTTATAAATGAAGCAACATACATATACCTCATCAGTGACCGATTTTTAAGTAGGCAGGCACACAAGGGAGAGGATTCAAGTATTACGTAAGCATCTTGGTGGGGGGGTGGGGAATTGTGCAAGGGTTTCTGTTGAAGGGTGGCCGCCGGGGGCGGCGCTGTAATCCCAGACAGGAGATGGGGCTGGCCGTATTTTCCTATGTTAGCCAATGTTAATTTTTGCTTACGAGGTGGGGGTGGGGCGAAGTGGCCAAAATATTGCTTACGTAATACTTGATTGTTTGTTTGTTTGGATTTTTATGGCGCAAGAGCATCTGGGCTATACTGCGCCAACGTAATACTTGAACTCTCCCCAAGGCACAGGCCTAGGCACGGGCGCCGTTAGTCGGGGGACAGGGGGGAATCATCCTCCAATGTTGGTATTAGGGTTCCATATCACCCTCCAATTTCAAACAAAATGCCTTTTACTGGTATATTGTCGCCCCCCCAATATTTTTATGCCATCGGCGTCAATGGGCCTAGGGGCGACATCAAAGTGTTTAAACATAAAATCGTCCAAACTCGACATCGTTGAAAAAATAATGTTTCTTTTAATTATTATCCTTTTACCCCAATAGCGATGACATATAAGCGACTACTTTAACTCGCCTGCAAATACAAACTACAGAATCAAAAGGCAAAGGGCCCTAAAAATTTTGTGCCCTGAGGATTTGCCCAGCGTGCCCATTTATAATTCCATGCTTAACACACTTTTTTTTATACATACTAACAGTAAACGAATGAATAATGAAAAACTTGAACTGATAACGAAAAAATTCATACAAGGATGCGTATGCGTATTTTTCCCAAATACGCGAAATACTATCAAAGGTTCCAGGAATTCATACTAAATTATTGTGGGTTCAAAAGTGTCTCGAATTCACGAAGTCGGAGATTATGGTAGCAATAATTTCGAATTGTATCTTATTAGTTTGAATAATTATACGATTTTTTTAAACAAATATTCCTTTCTTTGTAAAGGAGGGCGGCGATACAGCTGTGCCTGAGGGCAGCAATTTTATAAATCCGCCATAATGTCCTTAATATATAAAATATTAAAAATAAAATAAAAATAGTTAAAAAGCGCGAATATGCGGTTAAATGTTATTATATTTTTATTTTTATGCATTATTAAAATATCCACTTTTATAAACGTGTGTATGTGAAAAGGACTCATCAATTAAAATTCGTTTTATACACATTTGGTGAGCTTGTTTACACTTAGCTGTAGAAGTGAGAAAACTATTACAGAATATATAAGGTTACTTCCGTATAGCTTTTCTCCCCCACCAAATGTTAATGCTCTTTTTAGTGAAAAATAATGAACCAAAAGGGGAAATATCTCCCCTCTTCTCCCCGCCTGTTGTCGTCGCTTCCCGAGCCCAAGTTCCTATCATACCGCATTCCAGTTAGAGCCCCTCCCGGTCGGACCAGCTGCTGCCCCTCACACAAAGTGGACTCGGTCGCAGGCATGCTTGGAATGACAGTGAAAGGCGAACGTGAAAAATAAGGCACCTCAGATGGCAATAGATCTGCACTTTGGCGAAAAAGGGTAATCACTCGAATGATGGGGTACAATGCATACATGCTATCTGAAGTTTCTATGTAAGTCGGATTTCCGATTTGGCGATTTGGCGTTTTCCTAACGTTAATGCATATCGCACGCATGTGCAGCTTGTAGGCATAATTAGAGAGAGGCTACCGTGGTTTAGTCAAAGCCGTGCACACGGGCGCTGTGCCCCGTCACCCCACTGTTTTTATTAGGGTTCCATGCCGCCCCCCCAATTTCAAACAAAAATTTTATAATAGGTAAGCGTCGTTCAAAATTTATTTATTATTATTATTTTTTTTTTTAATCCAAGAAGTGAGGCTACATTTTTCGGCGTAGTGTATTTAGTGCGAAATAAAAAAAATGCACTTTGTCATTTATTTGATGTAATTATAGCATTTGTTGTATTGTATTATATAGCTCTCTTTTCTGCATGGCAGCGTTTTCATTGAAGTGTTATTATTTCAACTGTCAAACGGAATGTTTTTAATAACGTTACAACTATACTTTCTCTATTTTAATTTCGCAAGCTGAAGGAACTTTTTGGCCCATTAAGCTCATTATCAACGACATAAATTATAGGGACTGGCTACCTCGTTTCGTATTTTCCAGCCCACTTTTATAGTAACCAAAAGATCTGCATCCCCCACAATTATTTAAAAACCCCAAAACACATTAAATACAAAATTATATTATGTATATATTACGTTATGTACATTATATTAATTATATATATTGCATTAATTATGTACAGTGCTTCCATTTTTATTGCATTTCATTATTATTATATTGTGTACAGTGGAGTCTATTTTCGAATTGCCCCCCCTTAACAATCAAATTGCCCCTCCTATGGGGCGTGGGCCCCACGTTAGAAACATTGGCCTATACCATCACCATCTAGCTAATAAATACGAAATGTGTGCGAAGTGCTTGTGAAAATGAAATTGTAAATTTAACCAGAATATTGATTTTATGGTACAATGAACGTCATCAAGCGGAAGCAGATTTAAATTGAACAATTCTTTGTTGATGTCTGTTATCCCTGTAAAGAGTTGTTAACAACAAGGCCTTAACCAGAAATTTTTTGGGGGGAGGAAAAAAATTCTTACAACCTCGCTAATGAATAAGTATTATTAGCAAAAACGTTTCGGAAGTGGGGGGACGGCCCTTGGGACCACCCTCTGGCTACGGCCCTGGTTAACAACAAGCTGCCTGCCACTGGTATACTGCCCCCTCCCCCAATATTTTTATGTTGTCGGCGCCCAAAGGGGGGTTGGGATTAATCCCTGATTTGAATAATTTATTGGCTGTAAAATCAGATTTCTTATGAGGAGAATAAATTTTCTATCCCCATTTAAAAACCTGTGCAAAAGGCCTGGGTTTAGCCACCCTGGAAAACAAAAATTACAAATGGATACTATGTGCGGAGCACTGACGGAGGAGGGGCTAAAGCGGCACCAACCTTTCGGACCTCACGGACCACTAAATTCATAATTTTAAATCCCACAGACCACATTTCGTGAATTTAGTGCAATATAAAGGCAAAAATTGTCATTCAGAATATGAGAATTTCTTAGAATATTATTTTTGTTTTATTACTGATAAAACATTAAAAATGCAAATAATGTCCAAATTTTTCTGCAGACCACCAAAATTTTCTCGCGGACCACCGGTTGGCGACCGCTGGTTTAAGGCAATAATATAAATAATCGAACAGATGGAACGAGAAGCCTCATACCCACATAGTTTAACTTACTAAATTCAATTCTCTACAACACAGTCAACGGGTTTTTCTGCGCCCTCTGAACTGCTAACTGGGAAGAAATACCCCACAGTTTTTCTCTTTGCCACACTGCTAAGGAAAACAAGAACAGAAATGGCAATTTTCATAAGGCGGGTAAAAATTACAAGTTATATTGAGGTAGTGCTTTATCAAATGTTTAAGCGCGGTAAAGGATAGACTACACTAATCATATTTGTCACGATTTTACAGTAAAATTAAATTTTTTCTTAATACTAATATTGTCGTCCGAAATTTGACTCATTATGCATGAGTACCATAGA
>QLNU02013902.1:18020-39496 GCA_006491805.2 Dysdera silvatica
TTTTTATTGTGAATAAATGTAAGGTGCTCAAGCTTCAGCTTTCCCGCCGAAATTTCTTAAAAATACAAGTGTCAGTCATGTATGCGCAAACACGTGGGAAAAGGAATCTTCCCAATGATTACTTCCTATTACTAGATAGGAAGATGGCCATGTGTGCAACATTCTAAGTTAGAAACTTGACATCTTTACGTGACACTTGCGGGGTACGTGAATGATGACCAGGCACGAAAAATCGGCCAATAAGTATCAGATTCTTCTTCTTCTTTTTGCAAGGGTTTCATTGGGAAGGGTGGCCGCCGGGGGCGGCGCTGTAATCCCAGACAGGACGCTTGAACAGCGTAATCAGCATCCGAGGCGGCTGAGGGGGAGATGGATTGCCGATCAACACGGCATTCATAGATGCACGTTCACGTAAAGTCGTCATTCAACAAGTATCAGATGCTGTCTACGTGATGAACATTCTATCCAATCACATCACGTGGGCGGACACAAGTACCATTCGAATTAAAAACTTTCTAACTTCAAATTACATGTTCCGAGCTGCGCTTCTAGTTTGATAAAACGCATCTTCTCATCAGTCGCAATTTTTTTCTTGGATGATACTTTGACTCACAGCCCATCATTCGGACATAGTCCCCACTACAACGTCCTGAATTTGGTAATCTATGGAGTGAAAAGCAAACTCCGTTTTCTTGTCGGACCCTTCTCACTTCATAAATGCGAGTGCAAAGCATCTGTGCTCCACTAATTGACTCTAACGACCTTACAGCGAACGAATGCTACAACGAACAGTTTTCGTGACTGAAATCGGGATGCTACAACGAACATGAATGCTACAACGAACGCGGAGAAATCCGGAAATGCTAGCACGTGCGCAGGTGTGAGGTGTTGGGGAATTCCCCTCTTCGATAATAAAGCATTAAAGCGTCGGGCATCAGCTTTGTTATTGTTTGTAAGGTTCGGTTATCTGTTTAGATCAGGTGCGTATCTGTTTATTTGTGCCTTTAACAGACAAAATGCAGTTTTGAGTTACTAATCTGCTGCATAATTTTAATCATTAGCCGGCAAAATGGAGTAAGAAAGTTAATTTGCTTAGGCATTAAAAAGGAAATTATTTCCAAGCGAGAAAGTAGGAAAAGTGTAGGAGATTTAAGTTCTGAATATGGTATGGCTAAATCAACGATCTGTACAATTTTAAAAAACAAGGAAGAAATCAAAAGTCCGCAAGTTGCGAAAGGAATCTCTAAGTTAAGCAGTTTACGTTGTAATATCACAGAACAGGTGGAAACTCTTCTTTTATTGTGGATTAAAGAAAAAAAAATGGCAGGTGATACTATGAGTGAGGCGATTATTTGTGAAAAGGCCAAACAATTGTGTGAGGAACTTAGTACTAAGGCTCCTAGTATAAGTAGTTCTGATCCTATGAATGAGTTTTTTGGCACCAAGGGATGGCTTACCGGTTTTAGAAAAAGGGACGGAATACATAGTGTTGTTAGACATGGTGGGACAGCTAGTGCAGATAGGGACACTGCTGTGCAACATTGTGAGAAATTTAAAAAAATAATTGAATAGGGATACTTTGTTCCGCAGCAGGTGTTTGACTGCGACGAAACTGGCCTTTTCTGAAAGAGAATGCCACGTAGAACTTGCATCAGGAAGGAGGAGACCACCTTCTCTGGCGATAAGCCCATGAAGGAGCGGTTTACCTTGCTCTTTTGTGCAAATTCTCGTGGGGAATGCAAGGTTAAGCCACTACTCGTATACCATTCAGAGAACCCCAGAGCTTTTAAAAACGTCAGGAAAAATCGCCTTAGAGTTTTTTGGCGTCCCAACCGCAAAGCTTGGCTTACAAGGAGTCTTTTCTCCGACTGGATGATTAAGGTGTTTGGTCCCACTGTTCGTGACTATCTTAGGGAGAAGTCTGTTCCATTAAAGGTTCTTTTGGTCATGGACGATGCTCCGGGTCACTCTCCTAATATAATTTAAGAATTACCAGATGAGTTTAGCTTCATCAAGGTCCACTTTTTGCCGCCAAATACAACCGCTTTTCTTCAACCTATGGACCATCAAGTGGTCGCAAATTTTAAAAACCTCTACACTAAAACAATGTCCAGAAAATTTTTTGAGACCATTTCTTCTAGTGATGTGACTCTGAAAGACTTTTGGAAGAATCACTTTAATATAACGGATTATGTTCCTTAATTGTGGCTGCTTGGAAGGAGCTTTCTTCTAGATGCTTGAATTCGGTTTAGAGGAAATTCTGGCCTGACACTGTGGCTCCGAGGGATTCAGAAGGACTTCAACACTTGGAGGAAGAACCTGCTGTGCAGGAAATTTTATGTCTGGGCAGTTCCGTAGCCTTGGAGATCAGTGAAGAAGATGTGGAGAACTTGGTAGAGAAGCACACGGAGGAGCTGTTACTTGAGGAGCTAGAAGAGCTTCACAATGAAGAGGACCTGAACCAGAATATTTTCTGGGACGAAAAGGACCGGGACGAGGCAAAAAGTCGCAGCATTCCAGCTGAAAACCTTAAAGAGATATTTTCTTGCTGAAATAAACTGTCCGAACTTATGAAAAATTATCATCCGAATATTGCTGCCGTAGAAATGGACCTTAATCATTTTAACGATACCTTGATGGCCCACTTTTGGAGAGTTCAAAAATCTAGGATAAAGCAGTCAACCCTGGATTCATTCTTCAAAAACGTAGAGAAACGCCCTCCAACTAATGAACTCGCCACAGGACAATCATCCAAAGTCAGTAGAACCGAGGATTCCTGTCCTTTCACCTCCGTATGATTTTTTAAATGAATTTTGATCCTTCATGCATTTTTGTTTTGTTTAATCATAAGACTGTTATGATTTTTATAAGGGAAAGTTTGTTTAGTGCTTTTCATTTATTCATGCTCTTAAATTAAGATTGTTTATTTTTCAAAGGTCGTGTTATTTTTCCAAGTGTGTTTAAACTTTTCAAAGATTGTTAATATATACTTCGCAAATTTACATGATAAATAAATTAATTTTATACATACTATATATTATTTTTATACTTACATTTTGTGGGCTTGGAACCGATTACCCCTAAATGCATGTAATTCAGTGTATGCTAGAACGAATATGTTTCTGGAGCCAATTGTGTTCGTTCTAGTATAAACCACTGTACTTATTTGTAAATATGATAAACACAAAATATAGGAATATCATCTATTAAAAGAGAAACTGGAAAGATTGTATACTACTGCATGATCGAAGAAGGAAAAAGATGCAGTGCATGACATCACAAAACATGATTGTAGGCCGAGCAAGAAGAAACGACTACGGAAACAAAAATGAAAGGAACATTTGTGTTGTTGCCAATTGCAAAACCCGTAATTATAGAAATTGTATTACCAAACTGTATCAATGGCAACGGCTTACGAAACCCATAAAGCGAATCACTCAATACAAGCTCTTACCTACCAGGAAAATATTTTTAGATCGTCCTTTCTCCTACCCTCTTTTTCTCTATTTATATATTATTACTTTTAAGATGCAACGTTCCACATTGCGGACCTCTTTGAGGATCACATACACGCAAATATCATATTGCGGCAGACGGTATGCCACTTTTATATTAATATTGCCCCTTAATAGCAAAGCTAACGACACACTAATAATGACATTAATTCTCTCCTATAATACCACATAAATGGCGTTAGTTCCTGTAATATTAAATCAATGGCATTAGTTCCTATAATACTATAGTAGAGAACATTATCTCATTATAGTAGCACTCAATAGTGAAATAGGTTCTCAATTAGTCTCATCACGAGCCACTGTGGATTTTTTTTTGGGGGGGGTGTCGGCGGGCCAGATGATATGAAAACGAAATTATCTTACATGCTATATAGATATTGGGAGGGCTTATACCCTTCTAGAAATTTTCTGATTCGATTAAATAGCATTGAGATAAAAGCTTTAGCCCCCCCCCCCTCTATAAAAAAAACTAGTCCACCCTAGAAGAAAATTAGCCCTCCTAGAAAAACAGTTCAGTTTCTTATCTTTTGTAGCCAGCCAATTTTTATTGCGGACCGGATCTGGCCCACGGGCCGCATATTGAGGATCACTGAAATAGTGGTTCATCTGTAAGTGCTGAAAATCTGCAGACCCCTGTAATTTATTTAAAAAAATAAAATTTAATTTATTCATCACACATGGTGTATTTATTCATCGCATATCAATACTTGAGGCCCCAAAAATAATAAGTTCGACTGATGTCCTCAATATGCCTCAATTTGGAGCTGTGAAAAATGCACACTGCTTTGCTTCAGCTGGGAGCCTCAGTGTTTATGCTCAGATTGGTATGCATTGAATAGGAGTGGCGAAGGAAGACTGATTTTCTCGCGCTGCAAAAATGACAGAGCTAGCTTGTATAGTGTGTTCCAGAAGGCACGAATGAGTATTTATACACCGCCTCCATGAAATGTGAAAACTACTTTAAAGATTTTTGAATACGCTATCTTTCGATATAATGGGCAGTAGATTACAACAAAAAAGTAGGAAGGGATAGAAAATTCTTTTTTTTTTATCCCATTTTAATTATTATTCCCATATTTTTCACATTATTTGGAAACAGGGACATATCCAGAAACCCCAACTGAAGAAAAAGATCAATTCACTGATTTGATTTCACAAGATATCGGGATAAAACCAATATGATATATTTCCGAAGAGAGGAGGATGTCTTTTGTGTACAAATAAAAGAAATTTTTAATCGTTTCGTAATTTTTTTTGTATTATTGTATGTGTTGTACTAAAGATCTAATTTAATTTAAAATAAACTTCTTAAAAACATCACTGCATTTCTAACTAACAAGCCACTGATAGAGCTACTGGTAGAACCGATAGATTAAATAGATCTGTGAACTAACATGGAGGATGAACCAAACGATACTGACGAACGATAACCGTACCGTCGAATCCAGATGTTAAAAATCCCGTCAGCTGCTACGAAAACAACGTCAACTTGAATGTAAGTGAAATTTGTATGAAAGATGGAGTGAAATATTGAATGGATCAAACCTCAAAAACGAAAACAAATGTACAACTTGAATTAAAGTTCCAAATGTGTCGTAAATGTTTACTTCCGATTTCTCTCTCTCTCTCTCTCTCTCTCCTCTTGCATCTCCTTAAGCCTCGCTTTAAGCAGCTCGAGATTCTGAAATTTCTGTTAATATATAACTAGAAAATCTTCTGAAACTAATTAACACATTAGTGATTTCGGTCACTTTTAGGACGTTCAAGTCCATTATGAATTAGAAAACCAAATCAACAATTCACAAATTCATTCCCAATTCTTAGAAATCGCGAATAAGGGATTCTTGAAAGCTTCGGGACTTAATTAGCACACGTTTTCCTAACAATTGTTAAATAAATGAAGTCTTAAACGTAAGATTAAAAATCCTGTTCTCGGAAATGAACATAAACCTCACCAAATTTCTCGGTATTTTCCTCTTACTTATATACGGAATTTGAAAATTAAGGAGTGAAATTTATAAAATAATCTTTTCCTTGCTAATTAGGATTACAAAGATCTCAATCTTTACTCACAGTTTTCAAAATAACTCATTAACGTAGAAAATATTTGACTACTTTTAATTAGAACGCAGCTTTCTTTTTCTTTTTTGTTACTAATCCTTAATTAATGATAGTAACCCTAATTAATGAAACTAATCAAAACCGCAGACATTATGGAGATAGCAATCCTAAACACAAACAACATACAGCCCACATGCACAACAAAAATCACCAAACATCAAGACCTCGGATATGAAATCAAAGGCACGTGGCATATGGATAACTGGCAGATCCAGCGAGGGGCGGAGGGAGCCATCACCTCCCCAGCGGCAGAGTTAAATAGGTCAAAAATAAAGACGATGAAGAATATTTTATGTATTGTTTGTTACGACTGTAATAAATAAAAGTCTTACACAGGCGTCCAAAGTCTCTAAGTCTTGGAGAAATGCGATCAAGACGTTTTTCCACGAATCTACAAGCTACTTGCCTTTCAAACTACGTTTTCAGTAATTCTTGCTTCAGCAGAACGTAGTTTTTTATCCTCGAAGCGCCGTCAAACTTGGCTTCGAACGCGGATGACAGAAGAGACTTTTAATGCACACCCACAGAGACATTCATATTGATAAAGTAATGTGATTGACAAGTTTTCAAAGAAACCAAGATGGCTCGACTTTGCATTATAAACTTCAAGTTTTTTAAAAAGTTGCTTGTTATAAAAATAGTGAAATAATTACAATGTTTTTATAGTTTAAATTTAAACTTGTTCTATTAATTACATTGTAAATTATCGTTTTTGGTTATTGTATATATCTCCTTTGCTAAGTTATCCTTCTGTCATACTTCACCATAATCTGCTCTAAACCATATAGTTTAATTAAAGAAAAGCCCAGCTTTAATTCATTGTCGTAAATTAAATATTTTGGTGAGTATAAAGCAGGGTTGTCCAACCTTTATGGGTGGCGGGCCACTTAAAGAATTTTCACGGATCTTATAAGCCAGCGGTTTCTTAAAAAAAAAAGAAAAAACTAACTTACACTTAACAGCCTCCCTTTAGAGTTTTTTCCAGTTATTTGTTTGTGCACTTGTGATATAGAAAGGGATCACCTACGCATGCTGTCTCCACGATTTTTCTTTATTCCTGAAAAAATCTAAAATTTTAGTTTGGGAATTTTTTTTATTTCAAACAGTTGTAGGGGCCCGGATTAATATTGTTCGCGGGCCGAATTGTGACCCGCGGGCCGTATGTTGACAACCTGGTACAAAGGAGGCTAGTAATATAATAACATTTGCCTGAAACTAATAGTCCAAAACTAAAACTTTTCCTGGTGAGGGCCCCGAAACCTCCCTCCCTCCCCCCCGTTATAACATCCTAGATCCATCATTGATATGCACAGAGTTTAAATTGTACCAGGAATTTTTTTTAGCTACAGGCCGAATACCAACCACACTGTACAGAAACCTGGAAACACTTGAAATCGTTCCCAATACCTACATTGAGTTACAAAAGGCCACAATTTTAAACGCATGCCTAACCATCAAGAAGTTCTTACACACAAAATCCGACGAATAACCTGCAGAAGAAAGTCTTGGGTAATTTGCACTGCAACTTCTCGAGTTTATGTGGCCAAAAGCGAGAACACATACAAAATAATAATAATTTATTAGTAAGTTACGGTCAACAACTACATGACATATATCCTGAAGAGAAACTTGAATAATGATAGATGCCGACAATGCCAGTTTACCAATGGAATTAGTCATCAAATGCGATAGAGTAAAATATTGGCACAAACATAAGCTTGATTAGGAGAAAAGAAGAATGCACCAAAAATTAGCCATTAGGAATGAATTAGCGTTAACTAGGCTACCTTATTACAAATATGAACCGCGAAACGTATTAGAAACTGAAACGCATAAGCCGTACTGAGATAAGGCAATAAGAACTGACAAGACAACTCCACACAACGGACCAGACATTAGCTTAATTAATAAAATTAACAAAACTAGGCTAACAAAATTAAAAGAATTATAGATATATCCCTAACACAAACAACTTACAGGTTACATACACAACAAAAATGACAAAATACAAAGACTTGGAGTATGAAATTCAAAGACATGCGGCGCATGAAAAGGGTCGATATTGTACCTATAATTCCATCAACCACTAGCCTAATACCAACCATACTGCACAGAAAACTGGAAATACTCGACGTTGATCCCCAACACCTACATTGAGCTACAAAAGGCCACAATCTTAAACACGTATAAAACAGTCGGGAATTTCCTAGACACAACACCTGAAAAATTATTAGGAGGACGTCTCTTGTACTTAGAAATATCTGTCTCAAGCATATACCGCCAAATACGAGAATACACATATAACAATAATAACATTAATGATGAATAATAAACCATCTCTCTCTCTCTACCATCAGAAGAACATGTGGTAAAATGTAAGTTGAATTCTCTATAGAGAAAAAAAAAGCGAGAAATTTAGCAAAATAGGAAAAGGAACATCAAAGAAGAGATTATATAAAATTTGTTAATGAAGAAAAACTCTTGTGTTAATCAAACTAAGTAAGAGTATAAAGAAACAGGTAAAAAAGTTAAAGAATTTCCAAGCTCATAATTTTTTTAATACCTTCCTTTTACCCACAGACACATAGCACTCTGGGGTTTTGATTGAGTTTTAAAGTATTCATTACAAAATAATTATTTCCATACTTATTTGATATAAAGTTTACACTTTATTGCTATGAAGTTTGTACTTTATTGCTACAAAATTTGCACTTTATTGCTATAAAGTTTTTCACTTTATTACCATAAAGTTTACAGTTTATTGCTATATTTACACTTTATTGCTATATTTACACTTTATTGCTATAAAGTATACACTTTATTGCTTTAAACTTTACACTTTATTACTATAAAGTTTACACTTTATTGCTGTAAAGTTTACACTATATTGCCATAAAATTTACACTTTATTACTATAAAGTTTACACTTTATTGCTGTAAAGTTTACACTATATTGCCATAAAATTTACACTTTATTGCCATAAAGTTTACGCTATATTGCCATAAAGTTTACGCTATATTGCCATATACTTTATTATCGTAAGGTTTAGACTTTATTGCTATAAAATTTGCACTTTATACTTTATTATCGTAAGGTTTAGACTTTATTGCTATAAAATTTGCACTTTATTGGTATAAAGTTTACATGTTATTGGTATAAAGTTTACACTTTATTGGTATAAAGTTTACACTTCATTACTATAAAATTTACATTTTTTTATATGAAGTTTACGCTTTATTTATATAAAACTGTTGATGTATACGTGAATGCAGTTACGCAATAGTAAGGCCAATTTAATCAATCAGAAATGTAGTAGCATTTTGTTCATGACGTTATTAAAATTTCGCTGCCGGCCCCTTTACTTCGGCCCCACCTGTTTCCTGTCCTTCGTGTAATGCATACCGTTTTTCCTCCCACGGTAGTCTTGAGTTTGGTCTTCTTGAAATCAAAGGTTCGGAATCCTCGGAGAACTCTAGGTCGTAGCCTTGTTGGATTAAGATTTCATTAGGCCCTAGACAAATTTTTCTCCGGGCTCCTTATACTATAAATTAAGCATACGTAATTACAGTAGGACCCGTATATAACGAAGATCTTGGGACCAACAAAAATGCTCGCTAAATCCGTTCTGGAACTTGAATTTTAAACTTTGAAAATAAATTTGGTGCAGGTAACATATCTGCATACAGCGTACATACAAAAAACTCTAAAATTCGCGGAAATTCTCACCGCGATGAAATTGCTACCCTAGTAATAAGGTGTGATTGGCAATGATTGTAAAGTAGCGTTGAGTCTTCACCGCGACGAGCCCCTCAAGAAAACCTGGCCCTAGACATACGATAATCCAGCCCTAGGCCTGGTTGCACCGTAAAATACAGACAACCGGGAATCTTCCTCATCAACCCAAGAATTTCTCTGAATTCGACAAAAAAGCTGATTATTTGAAATATTTTGACAGCACATGTATTAAAACGCGTAAAACTGCAAAGACCAAGGTAATCTTCAAATATTTCACCAATTTACTTAAAGTCGAATTCGTTTAGAATGGCAGTATTTTATATTATAGATTGGTTTCTGCACATAGTAGTTAGTTTCATATATCTAGTGGGATTACAATTTTGCGATAAATCTTCACCTTAGCCAGCCTATTTCATCTCGGAAATCAATCTTGGGGACCACAGGTTTGAAAAAAATTATCTTTCGCACTCATTTAAATTTTTCACAGGCCAATAGTTTCTTTATCCTTTGCATAAGTTTCAGCAGCTTTCCTACATAAAAAATTATTCTACAATGGAACTTCATTTTCTTTTTCACAAAAAGGGATATAAAAATGGTTGCTTTAATATGTAAATTTTTATTTATATGTAAATTTATCCCTTATATTTAGTTGTTAGCTTCACATATATTTGCATGTCAGTTGTCATATTCATATGTATTTGTATGTCAATTGTTGTATATGTATTTGTATGTCAATTGTTGTATATGTATTTGTATGTCAATTGTTGTATTTGTATGTATATTTATGTCAATTGTTGTATTCATATATATTTGTATGTCAATTGTTGTATTCATATGTATCTGTATGTCAATTGTTGTATTCATATGTATTTGTATGTCAATTGTTGTATTCATGTGTATTTGTATGTCAATTGTTGTATTCATGTTTATTTGTATGTCAATTTTTTGTATTCATATGTATTTGTTTGCCAATTGTTGTATTTGTATTTGCATGCCAATTGCTGTATATGTATTTGCATGTCAATTGTTGTATTCATATATATTGTATGTCAATTGTTGATTCATATGGATTTGTATGTCAATTGTGTATTCATATGTATTTTATGTCAATTGTTGTATTCATATATACTTGTATGTAATTATTGTAATTTAATTGTATTTTATGGTATATTGTATATAATTGTTGATTTATATAAATTTGTACGATAATGTTGTAGTATGTATATTTATTTATATCTGATTGTTTTTCATATCTACAGTATATAATAGTTGTTCTGATATGCATATTTATTTAATCGTTGTCTTTATATGTATATTTATCTAATTGTTTCTTATATGTATATTTATCTAATTGTTTCTTTAGATGTCTAACCACTTTAAAATGTCTTCTATAGCCGCCCAGGCAACACCAAATTAAATTTTGATAATATTTCCGCCTCTAATAAAACTATTCTACTGGGAGATTCCAATGCTCATAATTCAAAATGGGGCTATGGTGATAGTAACAGTGCTGTCAAAGCTTTGCATCACCTTTTAAATTCACAAAAAATTGAACTTATCTACAACGTCACAGATACTCCAACGTGTCTTCATTATAATGGAACAAGTACGAATTCTGATTTAACTTTTGCTTCTGAAGACATTGCGGAGGATTCTAATAGGGAAATCCTTTATGATCCAGGTTCGGGTCACCGAACCGTAATACCTTCTTTTGCCATTAACTCAAGCAAGGGCTATGCTGAAATAAAAAATAGGAGGAATTTTAAAAAGGCTAATTGGAAGAACTTCAGTGCTGAACTAGAAAATAATTTGAATTATATTGACTTTTCTAAATTGAGCAGTACTGATGCTGATTTTTCTCTTTTTTACCAAGGAATATTGATTAAAAGCTGATAAGAAATGGATTCCTAGAGGGGAAACAATTCAAATATAAGCCTTTTTGGTCTTCCTCACTTGATCTTTTGAAACGGCAAAGTTTTTCAGCTCGCAATTTAGCTGAACACGCGAAGAGAGTGGAGAAAATCAGTGGGCAAGCTGAGAAAAGCCATCGGTAAGGCAAAGAGAGATTGTTTTGATAATTTCTTTAAAAATATTGGCTATCGTAAAGACGACAAAAAGTTTTTAAATTTGGTAACAAACTCCGTAATGGAGGCTCTAATAAAGCTATACAGCCCTTTGTTATCAGTGGTAAAGAGATTTTGGATGATAGAGATATAGCTAATGCTTTTGTACCCTTTAACTCAAGATCACAGCGCCTTGGCATAAAGCAAAAACGTTTGCAGAGACAAATTAATAGGGATTTGAGTGATTTGCCCAAGGGGCCGCAACTGGACAACATGATTTTTAATTCAGACTGCAGGAACTAAAAGAGTCAATTCACCGTCTTGAAAAAGGGAGAAGTCACCGACCAAGATTTTATTCACGGAGAATTCTTAATGAATTTGGGTTCAAAATGTACTCATATTCTCCTTGATTTGTTTAACAGAAGTTGGAATACAACTGTCCCAGCCATGTGGAAAAAAGCTACTATTATTTCAATTTTAAAGAAAGGAAAGCCTCCTAATAACTTAGATAGCTATAGACCAATTTCTTTGACAGGCGTTGTGGCCAAAGCTATGGAGCGAATGGTTGCCTCTAAGCTTGAATGGTTTTTGGAAAGTGAAAATGTGATAGTACCGGCACAAGCTGTTTTCAAGCAGCATCAGTCCACCGTCCAGCAAGTGGCATTCATGAGCCAAGAAATTAAGGATGTTTTGGATATGCCGAGATCCGTCTTGTCTGTTTTTGTTGACTTTAAATCAGCTTATGACAAGGTATGGCGTATAAGGCTTATCCAAAAATTAAAAAACATAGGAGTTGCTGGTAAAATGCTTTCTTGGATTAAGAATCTTATTACTCAAAGGTTTTGTTCGGTGAGGCATGGTAAAACGTCTTCAATATTCAAGCAAACTGAAACTGGTTTACCCCAGGGATCTGTCATCAGCCTTTTTCTCTTTAATATATTTATTAATGATCTCCGTAAGATTTTATCTCATGATGGTCAAATAAAAACCGCGTTATTTGCAGATGATCTTGCAATGTGGACAGATGCTCCCAAACAGCACCAGGATAACCTCAACACCGTCTTAAATAAAGTTCTGCTGGTCCTTCGAACTTGGTGCGAAGGGAATGGCATGACAGTAAACCAGAATAAAAGGACTTGCCAATTGTTCACGCTTAACAGACAAAACTTCTGTCCTAAGTTACAATACGAAGGCTCTGATATGCGATGCATAGATTGCACAATCTACCTGGGATGTGTATTGGACTCCCATCTGATCTGGAAGGATCATGTGAAAAAAGTAAAATACAGAGCAGAAAAAAGAATGCCCATATTCAAAAGGCTGGCTGGTGCGACTTGGGGATACGTTCGGAGTACTCTGACTACAACTTACAAGATGTTTACAAAACCAGTTTTTAGCTATTATAATGAAATCCTGGTCTCGGCCGCGCATGGCATAATACAAGAACTTCAGCTTTTAGAGAATCAGGCGCTGCGGCTCGTCACTGGAGAAGTTAGAACCATCCCTATTGCTGCAATGCAACTTCTTGTGGGCATTGTTCCCATCGAAAATGAAATCAAGAAAAATGCAGTTACATTGTTTGAGAAATTGAGAAGACTTCCTAATAATAACTTCTGGAGAGACTACGGCGTTAAAAGCATTAGAAATTTAAAAACACCCTCCTGTTGTATACAATATGCGGCCAGAATTGCAAATGAGCTAAATCTAAATCACAGTTTTTCGGTTATCGAAAGCCCTGTTTGCCCTCTTGACTATATTGTCGTTGATATCAATTTGAACTTAGTCACAAAGATCGATAAAAAGCGGATGCCTTGCTCACAGATCCATACTATTGCGCTGGAAACTATCCACGGCAGATACCCTACGAAAAATTGGCTTTACGTCTATATAGACGGGTCTCTGTTTGATAGAGCTTGTGGTGCTGGAGCTGGAGTTTTCTGTAATCTTTCCTCACTTTATATTCCGGTAGGGTCTTTTACTTCTCATTTTAATGGTGAAATTGAAGCAATATTTGTTGCACTTTACTCCTTTTCCGTAAGAACGCCTTCAATAATGCTGTCATTCTCTCCATTCTAAAGCGGCACTTGAAGCCATTTCCAACAATAAAAATCACTTTTGCAACCGCATTTATGGCTGTAGGTCCATATTGAAAGATTTGAAGGACAAGATCAGCCTACAATAGGTCCCTGCACATATTGGGTTGGAAGGAAACGAAATTGCTTATCAGATGGCCAAAAAAGGCCCATCTATCTTGCAGAGACCACAAGGGACCATGACATTTCACTCATCGAAACTATTTATACGTCACTATTTTAGTAAATGCAACGATCTGGAGATTTCAAACAAAGCTTTAAATAAACCTTGGGGCGTTCTTCTCTATCCTAAATCAATTATTCGGGACACTCCCAGAACTGCTGCCGTGGCAAAATTTCGCATGTTAATTGGACACAACTGGCAGCAGGCGTACTTGTTTAGCTATGGCCTGGCTGAAAACCCCGATTGCAAGCTGTGAAACAGCAACCAACTAATAACATCGGATCGTTTTAACGTGTGCAGTGCACTAAAAACTTCTCAAGGTATTGTTAGCAAATATTGGAAAGCTCGAGGGTTAATGACTAAACAGTCGAACGTCTGGAATTTGTAACAATAATAATAGTATTTATCTAATTGTTTCTTTAGATGTATATTTATCTAATTGTTTCTTTAGATGTATATTTGTCTAATTGTTTCTTTAAATGTATATTTATCTAATTGTTTCCTTATTTGTTTTTACATGTAATTGTTGTTCTTCTCTACGTTTTTAAAAACAAAATGTGTATACAAAAAAAATCAGATGGGTCGTTATAAAAGTCTGATATTTAAATCATGCCAAATTTCCACAAACTCCTGACGGAATCCCTTCACGTTCAATTTAGGAACCACTCCCGCACAGCACTCTACAGTCCATCGGACATCGAACACAGATTCGATACACAGACAAAAACGCCTTGCAATAACCTGTTTCTTAGTAAAACGAAATGCTGCCTATGATTCCATATACCTGTAATTTCATAGAAATATATTTATAATCCATAGAAATACATCTATAATTCCACAGAAGTCCATAGAAGAAAATTTTTAAATAGGTGGAGAACATTAGGCATATGACGATAAGCAAAAGTTTTTATAAATTTTAAACAATGACATTATAGGCTACCATAAGTAAGGGAATTGATTATATTGGTTTGTATCAACTAATCTACAGGAAATGGGTTCTTAGATATATTTTTGTAAATTTTATTTATGTTCCGCAAAAGTAACATTCTTTGACATTTCAAATCCTTGAAAAGAAACGTCGTAATCGTTGGCCTTAGTAACGTCATTGCTTTTACCTTTTCATTGAGTAGGTGGAAATCAAAGGCGAATAGTTTATGGCATTCAATGTCGATTGCCATCGAAAGAATGAAATTGAAATAGATTATTTCATTTTCGACATTTTAGCACCTTTCTTTTGCTGCCTCCTCCTTCTCTCTTGCGCTTCTTTTATCTTTTGAACTCTCTTTTTTGTTTAATAAACGAACATAGTTGTTTTTGTTTGTTTTTCATTTTTTAAATGAAAACAAGCAAAAACAACTATATTTGTTTACAAAAGTTTGGTACAAAAGCATAAAAAATTCAGTAAAACTGCGTAGTCAGCCACCTACTGAAATTTTTTCCAACGTTGCCAAAAGCAGTTGGCAATGGTCGAAGTAACCTTCCGCCATATTGGAAATGTTTTGTACGGAATTTTTTTGGCAATGTAATTTTCCTGAATCGGTAATGCCTTGTGGGGTTGCCTCTTCACATTACCAAAAAAACATCAAATAAGCCCGAAATTGGAAATCGTTGAGCCAGTAAATAGTGCAACAGGGCGAGAAAAAAAAGCAAGTTTTCACTTAGTCCTAGTGGTCGGCTGTGTGAGGTGGAAATATCGCTTTTACGATTTTGAGGAATGAGGAAACAATGCTCGGGTTTATCCTTATTGCACCTCAGCTACATATACTCGGCAAAACTAGAGTCGAAAATATGCTCACAAGCCACGTTGCATTGGTGCTGACAGCAAAAAATCGTATTTCGACCGCTGCGATAACGCAGAGATTTAATATTCTCCCTTTTAATAATTTATTAAATTACAAACTTTCTTTATTACTGTTCGCTAATCTCAAATGTAATATTGCTTCCCCCTTATAAATTTACAACTTTCCAAACACCGATTACCTACCTCTTCGCTCATAACTATAGAACTCGATTCTCAAGAACTGGTCTGAATTTTGAACGCCCTGGCGTTGCTGGAACAATTTGGAACTTATTTACTCCTACGCTTAAATCTACTAATTCTCTTTTTACATTTAAAAAATTTGTTCGCCTCTTTTTGGGAAACTTAACAGAACTTAACAATGATTTAGAGGTATTTAATAAATAGATTTCTAATGCCCTGTGGATAATGAGTATATATCTAATGCTATGTGATTATTTTCCAGAGCAGCGTGGACTTGGTCAGACTAACGTCATTACCTCCAGCTGCCCAGACAAACATTTCAAGACATGTATTGCGAGGTCATTTCTTGGGTTTCTACGTATTTCACTTCATGTATTGTAACTGTATTGCTTAATTTTTATGAACGATATACTTTTATTTATGTTAATTGAAATGTATGCAATCCATATGAAAATATGTAAATGTTAGGTCTGCCTGAAATAAAGTTATTAAAAAAAGATTGTACGGCTTTAACTTACTTGCTATAGGGGAACGATTTATTACTGGAGTTGGGGGAAAACAACTAATTCTATAATCCCGTGAAAAATTGGTTTTTATTTTATCCCAGAAGAGAAGAAATTGACTAATTTATAAATAATGTAAATATGTAATGTGTTTATTACAATGATTGCGTTTAGTGAATTTATATATATGGCCTGCAAAAGGGTTGCTGGTATCTAACTGGAAGGAGACCCACACGCTGAACGTATGTGACGATGTGTGGAACCGGCCAGGCCAGTAACCTAGTGTCCTACCCCGCCTTCAAGTGGTGCAGGCTGAGCTTTCTATTTATGTGGCAAATTAATATTTGCTGCACGGATAGAAAGGCGGAAGGGGAGGGCTAATTCACCAACCCGTCTAGCCAGCGTGGTGAAATTATGGCTAATTCCTCCATTATGTTGACACACCAGAAACCATGGCCCCTAGTCTCCAGGTGCTGGAGTGCTCCTGATCAAGGCAGCGGTCAGTGTGGCATGAAAGCAGGGGGTGCTAAGAATCACTGGAATGGCCCAGGCTGCCGTTTGTTATTGACCTTGGCTACGTTTAATGGACGATCCCTTGCTTCTGAAGCAAAACTTCAGGAATTGGAAGAAGAACTTGACAAGATCAAATGGGACATTGTAGGACTCAGTGAAGTTAGAAGAAAAGGTGAAGAGTTGGTGGAACTTAAAAGTGGACATTTGTTTTATTATAGAGGAACGGAAACTGGAAGAACAAGTGGTGTTGGCTTCTTAATCAACAAAAGAATTAAAGACTGTCTTCTGGAAGTTGAAAGTACATCAGATCGAGCAGCGAGGCTCGTTGTTCAACTAACCCAGCGATACCAACTTCAAATAGTACAGGTATATGCACCAACATCAAGCCATACCGACGAAGAGGTTGAAGAATTTTATGAAGAAATCAAAGAGTTACACACCAAAGGGAAACAACATATCAAGCTCATCATGGGGGATTTCAATGCAAGAATTGGACAACAGGAACAAGGAGAGACATCGGTTGGTAAATACGGATATGGGGAAAGGAATGAACGTGGCGATCAACTCATCGAATTTGCAGAAGCTGAAAACCTTAGCATCATGAATTCATTTTTTAAGAAGAAACCGCAAAGAAAATGGACATGGAAACACCCAAATGGGGGAACTAGTGAAATTGACTATATCCTGGCAAACAAGAAATCAATTATTGAAGATTGCAGCGTACTGAACAGATTTAATACTGGAAGTGATCATCGAATGGTGAGATGTAAAGTGCACTTAAATACTAAATTAGAACGACAGAAGCTCATTAGGAAACAAGTAAGTAAGAGGGTGGATTTAAAGAAATTAAAAGAAAATACCGAGGCATTCAAGTTGGAATTAAAAAATCGCTTTTCTGCACTGGAAGGACTTATTGAAGAAATTGATATCTCAGAAGCAAATGAAAACATTGTTAAGACAATAGTTGAAACTGCTGGGGAAATTGGTGGTGTAACCTGTAAAAAGCACAATAGCAAATTATCTGAGAAGACGAAACAGCTCATGAAAAGGCGAAGAGATATGAAGGTGGACAATCAAAATACCAGTTCCAGGATTGAGTACATAGAACTTTGTAAAACTCTGCGCAAAAGCATGAAAGAAGACATAAGAAAATTCAACTGTGATCTAGTAAAGGAAGCCATTGAAAATAACAAGAGCCTTAGGGTTGTTAAAGGAAGTTTATCTGTTGGGAAGAAACACATCATTGCATTAAAAGGAGAGGATGGCACCGTAACAAGAAATAGGGAAGAAATACTTAGAAGAGTTGAAGAATTCTACAAAAATCTATACGAAAGTAACAGTGGATTAAACGAAGACTCTGAGATAGTCGAAGGAACAGCTCCTAAAATCTTAAAAGAAGAAGTTTCATTTGCAATAAAAAGTATGAAGAAAGGAAGAGCCCCTGGTGATGATGGTATTACATTAGATATCCTAAAAGAAGCTGGAGAATATGTAGAAGACATACTTGCAAAATTCTTTACCAAATGTCTTAACAGCGGTAACATACCAAACCAATGGGATTCTGCAACAGTAATTCTTTTGCATAAAAAAGGTGATAAAGAGGATTTGAAAAATTACCGACCAATTAGCTTGTTACCTGCTATTTATAAAATCTTCACAAAAGTGCTAACACATCGCCTGCAGAAAAAATTAGATGCAGCTCAACCAAGAGAACAAGCTGGATTTCGAAGTGGATTCAGTACAGTGGACCATATTCAAGTATTAAGAATATATTAGAGAATATATAGAGAAGTATTAAGAGAATTAATTGAAAGAACACATGAATATGAACTTCCATTGTGTGTTGCATTTATTGACTATGAGAAGGCCTTTGACTCTATTAAAACATCAGCAGTCATCAACTCTTTAAGATCAACAGACATTGAGGATGTGTACATTGACATGGTGAAACGTGTGTATAAAAATGCAAGTGCAAAATTTCGGTTACATAAAGATACCAAAACTATCAAAATTGGTAAAGGTGTGAGGCAGGGAGATACCATTTCTCCAAAACTTTTTACTTCAGCTTTACAGATGATTTTTCAGCTGATAAATTGGAATAACAAGGGAATAAAAATAAATGGTGAATATTTAAATCATCTGCGGTTTGCTGATGACATTGTTATTTTTTCAACGAACCCATCAGAACTCCAAGACATGGTACAGGAGCTCTCAACTAGAAGTAAAGAAGTTGGACTCAAGATGAACCTACAAAAAACTAAGATCATGTTCAATAATTTTGTAGAGGAAACAAAAATACAAGTTGACAACATTGAGCTAGAAATTGCTGATTCATATATTTACCTTGGCCAGCTGATTTCAATGGATGGCAACATTATGAAAGAACTCAACAGACGTATTAAACTTGGCTGGAGTGCATTTGGAAGAAACAGTTTTATCCTGAAGGGGAAATTGCCTTTGTGTCTAAAAAGAAAGGTCTTCAACCAGTGTGTATTGCCAGTCCTCTCTTATGGATCAGAGACATGGAGTCTAACAGTTGGAGCAATACGAAAGTTACAGACAACGCAAAGGAGCATGGAGAGGTGCATGCTTGGAATAACTAGGAGAGATCGAAAAAGAAACACTTGGGTGAGAGAGCAAACTAGAGTAGAGGACATCATTGTTAAAGTAAAAGGGCTGAAATGGCGATGGGCTGGGCATATTGCAAGAAGAACTGATCAACGATGGACAACAGAAATTCTGAACTGGATTCCAAGAGACCACCGAAGACCTAGAAAACGTCCTCAAACTAGATGGGTGGATGAAATAAGAAAACAGGTTGGGGTGACGTGGAAACGAATGGCCCAGGATAGACTTGTGTGGAAAGCATTTGGAGAGACCTTCATCCAGCAGTGGATAGATAATGGTTGAATATGATGATGATGATGATATATATATATATTCTAAATTGCATATTAAGGGGTTATGATGCCTCACCAACCCCTCTCGCGATCATCTCTATGGACCATATTGACCTTGGTTCAATTATTCGAGTTCATATTTGTTTTAACATTGTATGGTTAGGTACACTGACTCAGGCAGAAATTTTATAATGGGAGGTTGCAGGACTACAACTCCATATACAGTATATACAGCACTGCATCATAAAGGGGGTTATAATATTCATTCACCTCGCCTTGCAAAAGCCCATACTTAAATGGCTCTGCAATTCTGCATTGTATATATTGTGGAATTTTTTATTATCATCCAACAAAATTATAAATTCAACAGATTATTGTTTGTTAAAGTAACACATTTTCCTTATTGTATAAACATACACACGCAAATTAGAAATTTAAAAATTAGTGTATTGGTTCTTAACCTGTGCGCCGCGCCGTTGCGTCTCCGGGCGCTGCGAAAATATTTTAGGGCGCCGTGAAAGTATTTTCACTAAGAAATGACACTTAAAAAGCGTAGTTTTAGAATAGTAAGGGCGCCGTGGGAAAAATTCTAATTCATGAACGACAACGTGGAAATAAAATATCGGTAGTCACTGTGTTTGTGTAAATAAGACCTCAAAAATGACCAAGCCCAGAGCCCATGAAGGCGTTAAGGTAGCCCTGCGCATGGTAATGAAATGCGCTACCACTAAGTTACTGTAAGGTTTTTAATTCATTTTTGTTCCATAAAATTAGAAAGAAACGCTGTCCGATTATTATACAGTAGTGGACAAAATTGTGGAAACCTTTTGAAAAAAGTTTATTTTAGAGGTTTGATGGCTAATAACACCACTTTTTTTTGTACCAATACTATAAAATTATATATCATTAGAAAGGTAATTTAATAAAGATTGTAATGCAATAACATTTGTTCAATTATCTGTATTCTATCAAAAGTTATAGCCAAATAACCAGAAAAAAGAAGCACAGCTTGCTTACATTTATATGAAGTAGCTTTCCTTCATTTGAATGTGGCCAATGAGCATGAGTGTTTACAGAGCCAATCAGGTGTCATCTTGTTTTGGCAATGAGCCAATCATGTTTTCTCTTGTTTTGGCAATGAGCCAACAGGTTACAGGACATTTATCAGTGTGTTCTGTAATTGCTATCAAGTTGGTTGTTTTTTTTTTGTGCTCTTTGATTTAGTGTGCTTGTAAAACGTAATAAAATTAAAGAAATGGCGCAAAGAGTTGACTGGTCACCTAGGAAGCGATGTAAAATAGTAATATTAAGTGAACAAGGCTACAGTTATGAAGAAATTAGAAGAAATATTGGGGGAAACTTAACTAAAGGTGGCATTTCTAAATTTTTGAAGAAGTATAAGGAGACTCAGTCATTACAAAACCAGACTGGTAAAGGCAGAAAAAGGTGCACAACAGCAAGTGATGATAGAAGAATTAAAAGACAGTGCCTAGGTGACAGGAAAAAATCATCTCTGTGTATACAAGGTGAAATGGCGCAATGCAATGTGAAGTTAAGTGCAAGGACTGTTCGGCGCAGACTGCATGAATGTGGTCTAAATGCAAGAATTCCACGAAAAAAGCCATTTTTGTCTGTCAAACA
Source organism: Dysdera silvatica (assembly GCA_006491805.2). Classification (NCBI taxonomy): domain Eukaryota; kingdom Metazoa; phylum Arthropoda; class Arachnida; order Araneae; family Dysderidae; genus Dysdera; species Dysdera silvatica. The sequence goes on from QLNU02013902.1 coordinate 39,250, forward strand.
GAGGTTGAAAAGATTAAACTGGGCTAAAACCCATGTTAACTGGACAACGGAACAATGGGACAGTGTAATTTGGAGTGATGAGACCAAAATCTCACTGTTTGGTAGTGATGGCGTAAAATACGTATGGAGAAGAATTGGAGAAGATTTCCATCCTGAGTGCATTACACCTACCGTGAAACACCCAGTTAGTGTTATGATTTGGGGTTGTATAACATCAAGAGGTGTGGGCAGAATTTGCATGATCAAT